>KE506597.1:24094-39159 GCA_000441515.1 Elaeis oleifera | reverse complement strand
ACTTTTTTTCTTTTCTTTCTTCTATTCTTTCTTTCCTTTTTTTTAATGATTGCAAGTAATGTTAGTTTAGATGACCATGCTGAGGTATATATCACTCATATTTGATTTGACTTCTGTGAACAATTTACCACCTTGAAGTGGTCATTGAACTTGTGTTAAGATATCTTTAATATTTTCTTTCTTTCTTCTTTTTTGAAGTAAAACGAGGCTGCAGCCACCTGAAAGATATATTTATCTTTTCAATCTTCATTTCGACTTCTCTCTTCAAGTTTTCTTGTTTTGAGATCTTTCACATGTAGAAATTGTAAGTACCCATGTTTCTTCCTTTGAATGTTTGAAAGATAGATAATTATTAATAGTAAATAGTAAGAGAGAATAGAGTATTCCATTCAAAGTTCACTGTCTCGATACTGGATCCCATATTGGTACCATCCTATTACAATGTTGGTACATGGTATGGTACGAGATGGCGTGGCATATCAAGTGTTGGTAGGATATGAGACTACGTATTGGTTTGGTATCGATACAGTATGGTATGCCTCCATTACAGCACAGTACTAATTGGTACGGCAAACCTTGGTTCCATTTGTTTAATAGTGTTAAGCATTTACTTTTCTCATGAAGCCAAGGGGAGTTAAGCAAGCAAGTTATATGTTTGTGGTTGCAAGTTGACCAAGTGGTAAGTTGGGGTAAGTTCCTGCCCAACAACATAGGCTTCCTCTGACTTGAAGAAGTTTCATGATGTATGACTAGGATTAATGGAGTTTTAATTAATGATGGGTGCATGGTAAAGTCTCCTTTTGATATAGAGATTCTGGATTACTTGCATTGCATCTATATTTCCTTGATTTTGCTGCAGCTACCTGCCTTTATTTTCCGAGAAAGTTTTTTGTAGAGGAAAGAGGATATGAAAGAAGGGAACCCTCTAGAAAGTTGGGACAAATAGTTTAGAGCACGAGGTGGAAGTTTTCTGGAAAGGCTGTGGTGTGAGCTTGGCTTTTTAGCTAGGAGGAGAGGCACAAGGGATTGTGGAGGAAGTTGGATCATTAGAATATAGGTATCCAGCAGTTGTTCAGACCTTGGAAAATGGATTCCTTGACGTGGAAAAAAGAATGAAAATTATTGGGCTTATGGTGTTGCTGAGTTCCTTTATGAGGTTGTGTTTGTGTCTTGGGATTAATCACTATTAAGGTAGAGGCTCATGACTGACTTTTTCTGTAAGGAGATCGGTTCAGGAGTAGGTGCCTTCTCATGGAGCAATACAAGAGTTTTCTGTTGTCATATATATTTTCAAAGTACTCATAAATTTCCCACATCTCTCTATGACAATCATTTCCATCATGCATTGAACTCGTTCCTTTTTGCTATCATGTTAGGCCCTATTTGGTTGGTGAATACAGTTATCTTGAGTAAGGCAAAAGCAAGGAATAAAGTAGGGTAGCTAGTTGAGGAATCATGAGGAATAAGTTTATCCTATCACTTATAATATTTCCAATTTGGAGAGACAATTGGGAAAGAAGATTTTAGAAATCCTGAAAGTGATATGATTAGTAGTAGTATGGTAGGATGGATGGAGTATGATTGAAAAAGCTAGGTTACTTCCCAACTTATTCTAGTTTATCCTACAACAAGACACAGCCTTAGTGGTTAATCTTATACAAGTAAAGCATAAATGACAACCAAATCATTAGGAAATATAAGGTATTACAGAAAACTTTGGAAGTCTGATCTCTTAACAGCAGTTTGGATTTACAATTATATGTTGATACATAAAAGGCATCCTGGAGCATGAGGCCTTCACCATTGCAGGGTTTGAGAAAGATCAAATGTATGCAGCCTCAATATCCTTGAAGATATTGAGGCATTGTTCTTAATAGATGTTTTGAGGGTTGTTTGCTAATGTCCACCACTTTACTCATTCCTTTTTATTTTCATGCAAGCCATAGCGAACATAGGACTTTGGGTGTAGTTAGTTTCAATAAAGATAGATGCTTGCAGGCCCCTTTTTTTTTTGGTTGGTGTCAACACCACATTTGAGAGTGATCTCCTTTTGATTCCTAGGTTCTGATTCTGTTTGGTGCTGATGGCTATACCAATGCTATATCTTGTATTTCTTTTAGTTTTTCTATTTTGTCATCTTATTTCTTCACACAATTTTGTGAAATCCTGGGAAAATCTTAGGTCCCGAAGTTTCGATCCTATTACCACTCTCTAGCATAGGCACAAGTTTGGTATTTGGGAATAATTTGGCAATGTTGAAAATTTTGAAATTCAGAAAAAAGTCTCAGCAAATTTGGAAAAAAGGAACAAGTTTGGAAAATTAACTAAATAATAACGATAAATTAAAATATAAGTACAAATATTATATAAAAAGATGTATAAATGAATTTGGCGTTACATAATTTCATGCCAGATTATCACCTGCCAGAAAATAAATAATTATATTCAGACCAATAAAAAAAAAAGGAAATTTAAGGAAAAAATAGTTCATTCTTGACAAAGAAAAAAATTAAGCATTTTCTAAATTAAAAAGCAGAGGAGTTTTAAACAAGGTAGGCATGAAGAGCTTTCAGAGAGCTGATTGATCTATGGGGATAGAATTTATGGAAGTGGGGACTGGCAATTGGGCCACCTTTAACAATATTTCAATATTTATGTAACCTATCATATCTCCTACGTGGGAATTTGTCGATTCTTGTTGTTTTCTATTCTTCCTACATCCCCGTCGCACCTAACCTCTTCCTTTTCCTTGCTTCATTGGGCCCTGCTGCATGCACATATATGTGAGTGGAATGCTATGAATCCTGCAACTTATTCACGAAATTCGTGGATTTCACTAACAGTCCACGATCCATTTGTGAATCACTGAATTGTATGCAGAATTGTTTGGCCAAGTCCCAGTACATGAATAAATCATGAATTTTTTTTTTAAATCACCAAAATCTGTAACCATGCTCTCAAGCATAAGTGTCCATCTTAATTTTGATCTCAGTAGTTAAGCCCTAAACTTCAGTTCTACAGAGCTATAGCAATCTTTCTATACCTAATTCAGACCCAAAATCCATAATTTCCATCAGTAATCTCATACACCTCCCATAGACCCTACCATATACTTCCATGATAATCCTTTACAATCCTGATTAAACTCCGATTTGGATTGTTTAGGACTCCTACAGTGCTATTTTATAGTTATTCTTGGTCGAGTTGTCTACTGAATCGGAAGTTCTTATGTACTTCCCTCCAAGACTTTCCTCTTGCCACATGATATTGGCTTGGCATGTTTGTTCACACTTTATTTTAAAGGGCACTTGGCAGGCTTACTTCATGATGATTTCAGTGCTTCAAATTGTTTGGAGTATATTAACTGACTATTTTGTTGGGTTCTTGCAACAAAAGATGTCAGGGCTATTTCTAGCTGACTAGCAAGCTAATCAATTTGGATATTCATAGACATTAAACATTTTGTACTGATATGCCTTATACCTGGTCTATGCAGTGTTGATATGTTGTTTCTGATATTTCTTTCTGGCTCACCTACCTAGCTAATCATCGTGCACATTCCCAGAAATTAATCTTTTGTAATGTTATTCCCTTTCATTGGAACATGCAATCTCAATATGTTGCTTCTAACATTAATTGTTTCTTTAGCTTTGTCTCACTATATTCTCTCTTTTACAAATACAGTCTTTCTTATAACAAATATTTTATCTTGATAAAAAGAGGAAAACAGTTTCTTCTAGGATGGTCTTTTGCCTTGATAACCTTATCGATGGATCTTGTTGAATGTTTTCAAATATGCATGTTATTAATCCTTTTATACGGAGGTTTTATGCATTTCACAAAGTTATTCTTTTAGTTTTTGTTTCATCTGTACAGGCATGCCACGTGATTTCTGATGTTTTGACTGTGAAATTGTTGTTAGGACAATCCTTTGGAGAAAGATACTAACCAGGGTATGCTTGTTCTATTTAATCTTGATTCCTCTGTCTCTAATGATGATCTCTGCCAGATGTTTGGTGTATATGGGGACATCAAGGAGGTAGGATAATTCTAACCTTCTGCTTTTGCACTTTCTTTAAAAAAATGTCTGGCATTAGTTTCCTAACTCATATTTTGGACTGCAGATTTGTGAAATGCCTCACAACCTCCAAAAGAAATTTATAGAATTTTATGATGTTAGGGCTGCTGAGGCTGCTTTTCATGCCTTAAACGGGATTGACGTTGCAGGAAAGAAAATGAAGCTTGAATCTAGAAGTACTGGAGGTGCACCATGGTGGTATTATCCGGCCAAGTTCACTGATGTTCTTCTCATACTTATGTAGACATGCTTCTGTAGTAGTACTAAATATGATCTTTATCATCCACCCACCTGTCCAATTTAGTGATTTACTGGATAGTGCATGCCCCTGTTTTTTAGAAAAAAATGTGCTCTTCCCAATATTGGTCAATCAACACTATTTGCTGTCCATACTCGGTGTCATAAATGAGCCAATATTAACGGGTAAATTAAAATATCCACTTAAGATGTTGCATGTATGTTCTTATCATAGAGCAGACAGTGATATTGGCATCACAATTCTTGGGTGCTTGCATTTTGTCCTGTTTTGATGCATTTACTCTAGGTATATTCCACAAGCTTTGTTAGTTGTTTTCATGTACATTTACATGAGTTATTTCTCTCTTTGGAATGTCTTCCTTTTTGCACTGTGCTCTTAATTACATAGACATTACTTACTAATTTTCCATCTGATTTTTGTGAATTTGTGCTAGTAATGGTTATGTGGATGGGATTTGATAGTAAACAGAGAACATGGATTTTTTTTTTTGATATGCAGCAAAAATTAAGAAATAATCAAAATTTGAAAAGCATTGAATTGATGTAAGGAACATGTGAATACAAGGTAACATAACATGACATATTTAAAGGCAATTTTTCCTAGATAATTTGTAGATCTTTTTACAATCATTCATTCGTTAGTTTTACTTCAAGCTGTCCTAATTAAGTAATATGCGATAGCATTATGTAAAATATATTTGGATAGAAACATTAAAAATAATTAGAATCTGATAGAGACTTAGTCTTTTATCATTAATTATTAATCATCATTTTCGGTCACACATCTTTCTTGTGCCTCATTTGAATCCACTGCTACATCTACGTACATATGTATGTATGTACTATGTAGGCATGCATGCACCCATCCATCCATCCATGCATGCATGAATGTAGACATGCATGCATACACCCATCCTTCCACTGCTATATCTATGTACATGTACATGGGTGTATATCAACTACTTGTTTTTATTAAATTTGTTTTGGTACCTGCAGAATTTTGCATTATGTCTAGCTCTGCGACCCACCTCACTTCCATGATTGCAAAATATTTGATATTCTTAACTGGAGTACAGGAAATTTGGCCTGTATTTATGGATCATCCATCCATCCATGCATGAATACATGCACTCATGTATTTATGTGCATATTGATGGATGTATGTAAATGTTTACATTATTACTTATATATTTTATTAAATTTTTTGGGTACCTGTGGAATCTGCATTTTATCTGGTTCAACAACCTACCTCACATCCGTGATTACAATTTTTTAAATTGTTAACTTGAGTACCAGAAATTTGGCCTTGAATTGATAGATCATATAATGATCTTGTTAAAGATTATTTCCAGATGATTTCTATGTGGAAATCCGAAAAGATATATCTAATGTTCTCAGATCTACACAAAAATCTAATGATCGTCAGATGAATCGTGTATAATATATTTTGTATTTTTCTCATTGCACGAATCCAGAAAATGATCAAATGAGTGCTAATATCTTGCATTCTGAAGATCCTATTCCTTAAATGTCCACACTTTAATAATGATACAAATGGATTCTAATGACGAGATTTCATTTCCAATTGCTCTTGCATTCGTGAGATGATCATACTAGAACAGGAGTCCTAATACCACACTCCTCTATCTTGAGAAAAGAAAGGCCGATTTTTATAGTGTCATGAGCTGCTTGCATCAAAGTAAACTTTCCTCTGTTTTCACTTACACATATTTTGCTTTCAGCAAAGTTTCATATAGGATCAAAGCATTGTTTTCTCAACATAAGTGTATTGTGCATTTGTTGATGTGAACAACCTAACTTTGATTCTATTGAAATTGTTGCCTGCAGTTATTTTAACATTCATGGCCTAGCTTTTAATTCTATATATACGTTGCTGGGCTTGTTAATTGATCTTGTAGGAAGTTGCTGATGTAGAAATTATCTTCCCTAGTCACACCTGTTGAAAAATGATCTTTTTCCTCCCACATTGAAACCATTTTCTAGGTGATTTTCCCTTCTTTATATTGTCGAGCTGATTGGACATTTCTCATTTTAGCAGCTTAGTGCAACAGTCATCTCTGGTGTTGGAACGGGAAGAGTCCTGCAGATACAGGCAGGGAAGCCATCCTGGTAACTCACCATCCAAATGCTATGGTAGTATTGATTTCCTAGTAATCTGTTTATTGATGACCTGGTTGTTCTGTTATTTGTAGCATATTCATTTTCTGATGTCATGCTTTGGTTTCCACATTTCTTCTCTGCACTTTTGTTCTTTAGGAACAATTCCACTGGTGGCGACTACATCCATTGGTCTTGATAATAGAGCCACCCAGGACCTAAGTGCTTCAGTCAGAGCGCCAATCCATCCATCTATGGGTTCCACATTTCCTAGAATTTCTTCTGTTGTGCCCCATAGTTTATCCTCTCCAGTTGGGATGGCCTCAGGAAGCAGTCACAGTAATCAATCTGGTCATGAGCGCAGACATTCTCTGGGGCACATGAACTTTGGTTCTCAAAGCAGTCACAGTACACAATCTGGTCATGAGCGCAGCCAATCACTAGGACAGATGAACTTTGGTTCTCAAATCATGCCAACCTTTCATCCTCATTCACTTCCCGAGCACCATAATGGAATAATAAGCAGCATACCTTACAGCTCCTCAAGTGCCACGTCAACCATGGCTATCAACTCCAGACCTGCTGATTTAATCGATGACAGGAGCATCCATAGAAGTGGCTTAGGTGGCCTCAATAGCCATTCTTTTGAACATATAGGAGGTAAGTGTATTGCAAGATGTGGATGCTGTTGAAGTAACCACTTCAGTCCAAAAGCTTTAGTAGATAGTAAATGAGTCAGCACAAGAGCTCTTTAACACCTCCCTCCCTTCTTGCTATGTAGCCTAACCCCAAAAAAGTTAGGACAACAACTGCAACGAGTCAAAATGACAATTAAAAGTTTCAAAGTGACGAATTTGGAGGGTATTCAAACTCATGGCCTCTGGCAACCTGAGCTCTAATGTCTGTTAACTAGCAACTGATTTCCAAAGCTTGAGCTGATAAGGAATGAGCCAACAGTGTATATCATTCGTTTTGTGTGAATGCCGCTTCTGTTCAGCAAAGAATGCATCCTTCCTTCCTAGCTTACGTTAATCCTACCTATCTTGCCATATCTACTGATGCTGCTTTGACCACATTTGTTTCCAGGTTAAGGGCCCAAAGTCTTTTGATTGAGCTGCACCTGAATATAGAAAAATTCCTTTTTTTTTTGGGTTCCCTTTCTTTCTCTCAAACTTCCAGTTTATGCTTCCTTCTAACTTCCAGTTTTTGTCTTGCAGATCTCGGTATTTCAGGAGACAGATGTTTTGCTCTTCACGGTCATCAATTTGTATGGAACGATTCTAACCAATACAATCATCGGCCCCTGGCCCATATTCTGGCCAAATACTCCATCATATTTGAACAATTTTCCTGCTCTGCCCTCACCACAAAAAATGAATGGATTTCCAAGAGCACCACCTCACATGCTGAATGCTTCTCTACCATTACACCACCATGTAGGTTCAGCTCCTGCTGTGAATCCCTCACTTTGGGACAGACGACAAAGATGCAGAGGAGATTACTTGAAGGCATGTGCGTTGCATCCTGCTTCTCTTGGAAGCTTGGGGTTGGCTGGTGGCTCTGTTCTGCATCCACTTGAACTTGCTTCTAATAACATATTCCCACAAACTGATGGTAACTGTATGGATCCTTCTATTTCTTCTGCACATGCAATGCCATCACCTGAGCAAAGGAGCCGCATGTTCCATCTGAGGAATACCATGCTTCATGTGCCACTTTCATATGATGCTCCTAATGATCGAATCAGGAGCCGAAGAAGTGATGCAGGTTCCAGTCAAGCTGATAATAAAAGCAATTTGAACTTGATATTGATCGCATTATGCGCAGCGAAGACTCCCGGACAACGCTTATGATCAAAAATATTCCCAATAAGTAAGTGAACGGTGTTATGACATTCGTGTTATAATGTTTACTTCCTTTTTTAGCTTCCATGTATTATGCGACGTTCTATTTGTTCTCTGGTTGCCCATTTTTGCCCTAAAATGCTCTGCTCATTTTTCAGATATACCTCTAAAATGCTCTTGGCCACTATTGATGAACATCATCAAGGAACTTATGATTTCATCTATTTGCCTATTGATTCAAGGTAACTAAACTTTCTATCAGATAGAAGTCTTAGACATGCTTACAATGAATGTAGTATTCCCTTTCCTTGTTCATATATTGAGATCATTATTTCCCTTCCAGAACAAATGCAATGTGGGTTATGCTTTATCAATATGACTAGTGCCCAGCATATCATTCCATTCTTTCAGGTTTGTTATATATACCCTGACTAATCGATAGTAGAATAAACTTGGATGCTTTGTTACTGGTTGTATGCAAAGTCTTCCAGGAAATCAAATGTAGGAACTTCTAATCTTGAAATAGATCAGACATAGGATAAGGCTGTTCTGCTTTTGTTCTGTGTGCATGTCATTGTTTTATGCATTTTGTAAGTATGGTATGTATACTAATGTAAAAACTTCTGTTGCCATCTGATGATCTGACTTTGCACCCTAATAACATGCTAATGAAACAAATAAATCATTTGCAGACTTTTAATGGTAAAAATGGGAGAAATTCAACAGTGAAAAGGTGGCTTCTCTTGCATATGCTCGAATTCAAGGGAGGGCAGCTCTTATTGCTCATTTCCAGAATTCAAGTTTAATGAATGAGGACAAGCGATGCCGCCCTATCCTTTTCCATTCAGATGGTCCAAATGCTGGGGAGCAGGTATGAGCTACCATACAATTCATTTTGTGGTGGATGTTATAGATTTGTAAGAATTGCTGGAGAAAGTTTTCATGCCACACCATTTAAGCTATCATTGCTTATTTCTTCATTTGTAAAGCACCTGTTTCTCTACCTAATCTTGCTGTTGGTTCCCAAACTGTGCTATTGGCCATGCCACACAAATTTTGCAGTGGTTTCAAGTCATGAAAAAAGTGGTTCTGCCTAGTTAATCTGACTCATTATATTTTGGTGTTTATTTCATCTTCCCATCCAGGAGCCTTTTCCTGTGGGTGTCAATATCCGATCCAGGACCGGAAGATCTAAAACTGCTGGCAGTGGAGAGAACCATCTGGCAAGTCCATCAACCTCTTCAAATGGAGAGGAATCTTCTGATGCATCAGACTCTTCCTCAGCTTGCACCAAGGAATCAGACTGAACCTGTAGACCAACATCAGATTAAAAATTATAACACAATCTCACGTCCTTCACCTTTCTTTATCTGGTCTTTGTAGTAATATTACATAGTATGGGGACTGGACAGCAGATTCACTTGGGTGCTTTTTGCTGCATTACCAAGAGAGTGAGCTGGGTGCTCTCATTTTCCTTGGAAACTATACATAACTATATTATGAGGCTGACAGAGGTAACAGGCATGAGAAAGGGTTTCGAAATTTTGGCTGGCTGTAAGAGGAAAGAAAGATGTATAGGATCTTCCAAACAAAGATGATGGAATTCTTTATGCAGTTTTGAGAAGGTCTTCTCTCTGCATTTTCTTCCCTTTCCCTTATTGTATTTTTGTTAGTTTGAGGCCCGATATGGGCCCCATTGTCTTTTTTGTGCTGTGAAGAGAGACGTGATTGAGAGAGAGTTCTGTTCAGCGTGTAATAGGCCTTGTTGTGCCTCTTATGTGGCATCTTTGTTGTATTAAATTTTGGAGCCTCTCTGTTATTGCATTTTCTGTTGTTTCTTAATTTGACAATATAGAGTAATGTTTGACATTTGATAATCGTGACAGTCATTGTTTCTTCTGGTTTCAGCTCCATCCAATATAAGAGTATTTTTTTTTTTTTTTTTAGAAAAAGGAAACAATGTATGCTAATAATGTTGATATGATTGGAACTTGGTCAATGGTTAAAACCGACTCAACCAGTGTCCATTGAGAAACCGGTTGTAGCTGCCTACAGAAGAGCTGTTAGTGCGTATTGTGTTGTATAGCTGATCCTTAAGTATTGAGATATTCTTTATTTACTTATTTATTTATTTATTAGATGGTGATTATGTCCCTTATCTTTATTAAACTACATTCTATGTAAGATTAATGAAGTTGAACAGTGGTAAGCACTTGTTCTGTTGCTCTCTTTCTTGGAAAGGAATGTTTGAGCTCTCCTTCACAGCGGGTTGAGAGAATTCTTAACTTTCTCCATTACTTAAATTTCCCATGCTATAAAGATACCTCAAGGAGTAAATTTATGCTTTACTACAATATTTCTTACTTAGATTGATTTAAAAGGATCATTAGATTTGATGTGGATAATTTTGATCATTATGGCAAGGACTAGATAGGATCCAAGAGCGTGATCTACTATATCAAGAAGTTAAATTTTGTGCCAAACTTTTAAAGATCATAATCTGGTCATATGGCAACATCCAATGGAAATTATCCTTTTTTTTTTCCTTCCTAATCAAGCAATATTTTAAGCTTTATGATATCATAGAACCTCTAAAGGATATAGTGTCTCAAGTGGTCAGAGCTAATTCTATCTTTTAGATCTCGAAATGAGTTGATCAAACCAAAATTTTTTTTTAGAAAAATTTTTCATCAAACATGTCTCCTAGTTTGGGAAGAATTAGGTGGAGCATTAGTAGGTAAAGTTGAGGTAGAATTTAAGATCTATCTCTTGTAGAATTTTAGATTTTTTATATTATTTTTATTAGTCATGTTTATTTCAGAAGAAATGTTTCTTCTTTCAACTTGAAGAAGAATCTAGCCTTGATTGTGCAAGAGCAGACCTTCTTAGTATATATAAGTTATGTATCTCAATTTATTGTTTATGAAAATAAAGAAAAGGGAACCTAGACTCTACTTTCGTCAATCTTTCTGTTTTTTCCTAAAATTTTCTGGACAGATTTAGGGGGTGTTTAGTTGGGGGAGTGGAGGTCTGAAATCAGAATTGGAATAGGTGATCCCATTCTAACTGTTTGGTTGGGAGGAGTCTCATTCCGATTTCGATTTTAGTGTGGAATGGGAATGGGTCAATCTATATAGAACTCAATCCCTACTTTTCTCTATGGATTCAATTTTTCATTCCAATTTCGATTTCGATTCCGATTCTGATCATGAACCAAATGCTTCGGAAGATTTGGCCATTTCGATTCCGATTCCAAGCCATTTCCATTCTCATTCCCATTCCCATTTTGATTCCAGTTACAAACCAAATGCCCCTTAAGGGGTGTTTGGTTCGCAATCGGAATTAGAATGGAAATGACAATCGAAATGACTTGAAATTGGAATCGGAATGGTCAAATCCCCCGAAGCTTTGGTTCGTGATCGAAATCGAAATTGAAATTGGAATGGAAATTTGAATCCATAGAGAAGAGTAGGAATTGAGTTCTATATAGATTGAGCCATTCCCATTCCACCTCAGAATCGGAATCGAAATGGGACTCCTCCCAACTAAACGGTTGGAATAAGAGTCATCCATTCTGATTCCGATTTCAGACCTTCACTCCTCCTAATCAAATACCCCTTAAGTTGAGTTAAGAATTTTTTTTTTACCAATTAGATCGTAGATACTTACCCAATATGGCAGGGTGAGACTGGTACAATTTATATGGGCTTGTGGCACTCATAGGGGCCAATGTACCATGTCGGCACCATGTCTTATGGATAATGATTGGGTGGTATGGTTGCAAGATAGCGTCATGATGCCTTTTTTATCGAGACCATAATTCATTTTTCACAATTGTAGAAGAAATTTATGGTATCCAGGCTTTGACCTTCTTGCTGTCAATTGAATTTATTTGTAAAATTTACTGAATTGCAGAACAATTGAAATGTGCAAAAATTGGGAAATACAAAGATGATCAACTGAAAAAATAATCAAAATCTTACAATTTTCCTCTGCGTGATATTTGTCACGTGCATCTCATTGACAAGCATAGATTTTGGATCGATTAAAGTGGATTCAGCAACTCAATGTGAAAAAACTTGTATCACTCTTCTTCAGCGCTCAGCTATGGACCCCAAGCCCAAAAAAGCCTGTAATCTTCTCTAGACATGCTTAAAATGTGAATTTTCCAAAAAATGGACAACAAAAAAGTTTAAACACTTTATCAAACACTATGGTCTTATAATGATGGGGAACAAGAATCAGAATCGAATTGACAATTGGCACAAAAATTAAGGCACAACAGGCGTCATCCAATTGGTTTGATGACTACATGATGTAAAGTCATCAACATGCTTTAGTTTAGTTTAATCTAATAATTTAACCCACTTGAATAACTAGGTTTTTAGTATTCTTTATTTTAGTATAAAAGAGATGTTTAGTCCCACATCTATTATTCAATTTTTTTTATTTTTCCAGTTTGTTATATAAGCGTGGTCTAAACCCTGAACAAAGATCATGCTTTGATAACTTAATAAAACTTATGCTTGGCCGCCGGCTGTTGGTGTCCAATTTTATCCTACGCTCGAGCGTCAACGTGGTGTGAGACCATCGTCGGAGCGAGTTCGGTAACTCTATTATTTTCTCTCTCTTAACCTCGTTCTTTTATTAGTTTACTTATTCTTAGAATCCCATAACTTATATAACCCATCCCAACCATCCTCTACAGCCTACCTTCTTCATCCCATACTCATTAGCCATCAATATCCGTTCTCGGTTCCTTCACCATTAATATCCAAATCAAATCAGTTAGGCCTTGTTAAGCATGTGATTGCTATTAATTTCTTAGTTATTTTGAAGTATTTGCAAACTGATTAACTTTGCAACAGTGCTAATAAGTCCTAATAGACCATGTAAACATCATTGCTGTGTCACTCAACTGAATAATTGAAACCTAGTTTGAAAACTGTATCTTTTTGTTATTATTGTTTATTATTATTCAATTCTTATTTCAGCTACATTTTGCATGCCTATATAGCCAATTGCATAAAATTAAAAAAAATAGTTTTCATCCTTCATTGCTTGTTTATTCTGCTATATAGTTACATTATTAGTTTGCATTTTATTGCATTTAGGATCATCCTATTAGGTTGTCCGCCGTCAGTTTGGTATCAGAGCTTAGGTTATAGGACATCATGTCAACCCATTCGGAACGATCTTATAGATGTTATATGACCGACCGTGATGAATTGTTATGACAAATTCATAATCAATTGAGGACCCTAGCCCTTGATGTCCAAGATGTCAACTACCATGTCCATCGCTTAGAACAAACTCGTCTGCCTAGAAATCCAAACCTTCAAATTAACCAATATAAGGAACAATATAATGAGGAAAACAACAACACCAACAGCTTTAAAACAAATGAACATGACACTTACAATCCCCACTAGCACATGATGATAAGATAGAGCCAGATAGAGCCTCACGAGATGATCATGAACTACTTAGGAATATTGAACATAATGCTAGGACATGCACACCATAGAACATATATCGAGCCCGACGTAATTTTATAAATCATGTTGAGGATGACATCACACACAGGATTAAGTTGGAAGCCCCTAGTTATGATGGTAGATTAGATCTGAAAGTCTTTCTAGATTGGCTAAATGATATGAATTAGTATTTTGACTGGTATGACATGTCTGACAGTCGTTAGGTTCAAATTGCCAAAATAAAGCTAATAGGTCAAGCCAAACAGTATTGGATTAGTGTTGAAGGATAGTTCCAAAGGCAAGGGTTAGAGCCAATTGTGTATTGGGATGAGATGAAAGAAAGTTAAAAGAAAAGTATCTCCCAGTGTCATATCGCACTCATTTTTTGGATCAACTTCAAATCTTGCATCAGGATAGTATATCCGTTTCTAAATACATGAGCAAGTTTGATGAACTGATGATCCAGTGCGATATAGTTGAAGACCCTCAAGTGACCATCTTTAAGTTTCGAACAGGTCTTAGAACAATAATCCAGCACCAGTTGACACCCTGTGTCATAGATAGTCTAGAGCAAGCTTTTCAGTTGGCCCTAGATTATGAGAGGTACCTTAAGTTGTCCATATCTAGAAATTATCTTTCCAAGCCGAGGAGTCAATGTCTAGAAATTTGTTGAGAGTGATAGGTTAACTAAAGTATCTAACATAGCCCCTACTGCACCCAAGGTCAGCAGCTCTTCATTCGGCAACCCCAAAACACTAAAGGGAAGCAAGTAGCTAGCGAACCATCTAAGCAGGGAAGCAACAATGTTCGTTGCTACAACCTCGAGGAACCTAATGATCTAAAATGAGGATGATGAGGAAGAAGTAGAAATAGAAGAACCACATCCTGTGTTAGGAGTATCTAGTGATGTGGATGAATAATTTGATGATGAGGGAGCACCACTTCATGTGATGAGGTATGTTCTCACAACACCAAAACCTGAGGATGATTGAAGACGAACATCTATTTTCCACTTCGGTGTGGAGGACAAGATTGTAAAGTGATAATTAATGAAGGTAGTTGTATGAATGTAGTTTTTATAAATGCTTTAGAGAGAATGAAACTGAAACCAGAACCTCATCCTAATCCCTATAAGATAGCCTGGATAGATAAAACCACACTACCTGTTAAACAACATTGTTTGGTTCTGATAAGTCATATATTTTATATTTATTTAGATATTTTTGATAATTAATGATGGTAATATCTTTAAAAAACCTAATTTCATAAATAAATTATTTTTTTATAAAA
>KE506596.1:124139-137705 GCA_000441515.1 Elaeis oleifera | reverse complement strand
ATATATATATATATATACACGTGTGTATATATATACATACATATATATGTATATACATGTATATATGTATATACATGTATATATGTATATACATGTATATATGTATATACATGTATATATATCATGCACCACTAATCACAGCTGTTCGTCTCTAAAAGAATTCCTCCAGATGCGCGGACGCAAATGGGTCTATAGCAACGAGCGGTTGTGATTGCTAATTTGCAGGGTTACGTAGTGCACGCAATGTACCGTATAATTTTTCGATGGGTTCGGTGGGCGAGCCTGTATCGCCGCTCCGTAACAATCCGTAGTGCCTTCTGAAAGCCCTAAATCGCCCTTCAAAAAAATAAAGAATAAAAAACAGAAACCCTAAATAGCCGTCGACGCCACCCTTATATAAGTGCTCGCGATCCCTCCAAACCCTCTCCAAAACCCTAAATCGTCTTCGACTAGGCTCTTGCCGCTCCAGTCTCCCTCTCTTCTTCTCTTCTGCCTGTTCTCTCAAGGTAAGAGAAACCCTGAGCTGATTGGCTTGTCTGGTCTTCCTTCTGGTTTGGTACTAGTTTTATCTCTTTTTGTGTGGCTTTGTAGTAGCCCTAGCAAATCTCTTGCTTTTCTTTCTTTCCGTTATATTTTGTTCATTTCGATTTGGTTTTGTTTCCATTTTTTTTGGCTCCGTTATCGAATTTCGAACTCGAGGTGTCGTTGAATTTCAAGCGGTTTGGTTTAGCTGTTGTGGAAGAATATTCCTTGTGGTATTGCTCCGAGGCATAGATTTTTTTTGCATTTTTTCCCTCTCACGGGACATTGTTTCCCTCTCTCTCTTTTTTTTTAACAAGTAATTTGGTGATGCATTAAAATATATTTTCATTTTCTTATGTATCGTCTTTGTATGGTTTCTCAGGGTGGTTCATCCACATTCTAGTGTCTATAAAATGGGCAAGTCTAGCAAGAAGTCCAACGTTGAGGTATTGACATCCACCATTCAGATCTATACTTTGTGTAGGGGCAATTCCTGATTCTGCTTGACTTACTAAGAATGCATTTCTGTGATGCAGGTTGCTGCAGCTCCTGTGTCGGTTCCCCTGCAAAATCTGCTAAAAAGGTTCTTTTTCTTTTAATTGATGTATCCATATATATATATATGTTACCAGGTTTGCCCGTTTGGGTGTCTTTGGTCCTTTGAATTCTAATAGATCTGTTGCTTTGACAATCAGGTAAGAGGGATGCCGAGGAAGCAATAGAGAAACCAGTGAGCGCAAAGAAGCAGAAGAGTGAAGTTGAGGAGGTGGTTCGAAGGCAGGAGGACAATAAGAAGTCAAAGAAAGCCTCACGGGAGCCTCCGCAAAAGAAGAAAGCTGAAAGCAGCAGTTCTGAGGATCAGACTTCATCAGAATCTGAAGAAAAGGCAATTCATTTATTAAACTTTTTTTGGGTTGTTTTCCAGTAGGTTTGGGTAAACTGAGCATCCTGACATTCTTGTGGCCGTTAAATATTTTCCATGATAATATTATTTTTCATAACTTGTATGGACAAATACTAATCTTGCTGACCAATAGAATTGCTGTTTGACGCTTCAGAGCTTGCTGCAGTTTGAAATAGCTATTATTATCAGTGGTCGTATAAATGTAGAATCTGTATTTGTAGTGTCCTGGCAATGTTAGAGTACATCAGTAGAGTTTAATGATCGTACCAACTTTCAGTAAATTTGACTGTCTTGGCCCATCTGATCTTTCGGAGCTTGACTCTTTTTGGAAGGGTTATTGTTATTATCATTATGCAAACATGGTATACAATTTGCATTATAGTAAAATAACATGTAAATATCAAGGAGGCACTAGGGTTTACCAATTGTTCTAGTTAATGATTATCATATGTGATTATATGGGCATGCCTTTGCTTAGATTTAGGGCGTGGGCATCTCTCGTGAGCTTGTTGTACATGAAACTTCTGCAAATAAGAAAGAACTATGTCAAAATAATAATCTATTAGTTTTATCACATATATTTGATCTAAATTTATGGATCCTTTTTGTCTATTCGTTGTTTATGCCTGTTAGGATCTAATTCTTTAGCCAAAGCAAGCCTGAAAAATATCTATCACATCCATTAAATTTTGTGTTTTGCCTATTTTTCTCCCCCTCTTTCATTCTCTCAAGCTCATAATATCCTATCTTGATAAAAGACGATGAAATGTCTTTCATAGTCTTTCTAATTAGATTCAGTGTTAGTGGTTCGTTTCAGTGCTATATGATATTTTGTCACCTTTCACTGTTGATACCTTCCCCATCATAGTCTTTGTAATGTGATCATCTGGCTTTGGTGCATGTTCATTTTGTTTGTTATTGACGCTCATGCTTGTTCTGGATGCGATACTTTTTGAAACTTGAATCTGGAATAATTGAGTTGCAGGTTAAAGTTCCACCGAAGAAGATCATTAAACCTGTGAAAGCACCTGCAAAGGATTCTAGTAGCAGCAGCAGTGAAGAATCATCTTCTGATGATGTAAGGGGCATTTGCATCTTTTACCTTGGCTGTTGAAAGTCCTTTTCTTGTTGCTTTCTAACTTTAAGCTGACAGCAACTTGGTTTTACATTTCCCTGACAACATTATGCTCTGACAGTGGAATTTTAGTTAAATTTTATCAACAACATTTGTCACAACTCACAAGTTTCAAAAAAAAAAATGTTGCATATTTTGTTGATAAGATCCGTGATCGTGCAATTTCAGGAACCTACTAAGGTGACTGCCCCATCAAAGAAGCTGCCACCAACTGGAGCTAAGAATGGCACACCTGCAATATCTAAGAAGGAGGAATTAAGTGAAAGTTCAGATTCAGATAGTAGTTCAGATGAGGACATTGTAAGTAACTTGGATGCTCGCTGCTTCCTATGTTTATTGAAGGCTACAAGGGATTTTAGGCTTGTCATTCTCAATCTGACTTTTGCTTCTCTTGTAGAAACTCGCCGCTTCAATAAAGAAGCCTCCTGTAGCTGTGCCCAAGAAGAAACCCGAATCAAGTGATAGCTCTTCCGAGAGTGATTCTGATGAGGAAGAGGAGGTACACATGTTAATGTTTTAAAATAATTTAGAATAAATACATTGACCTAAAGGCAGTGTTGGTCAGTGAGTAAAGCCTTATGCATAAACAACAGTAACAGCATCTTAAAGACAGGCATAAACAAGGAATAGGTATTGCTGGTCAAACTTGCTTGCTCCAGGAATCATATGTTCAAGGGCTATTACTGTCATAAACCATCACTTGTGCTTGGCTCCTATTTTGCTTCTGGACAAAACCACCTTCCAAAAGCTATTCCAGACATTGTAGGCAAATGAAAATAGAATTAAGTTATGACATAACTTTTAACTGTTCCCGTATGCATAACTCTTAGTCCCTTCCTTTCCCTTTCATATTCTGGAGCCAAATTCATCTAAAGTGTGCTGTCCATTTCCAATTGTCATTATTTGATGAGTGTTATCACTCTTTTTTGCAGGCAGTCACAGCCAAAGCTGGAGGACCTGCAAACAAACCATTTATTGCATCATCAAAGAATGGAACTTTTGGTGCCTCAAAGACCGAAGAATCATCCAGTGACACATCAGAGAGTGATTCTGATGATGAAGAGGTAAAGGTCTATTTTCTCTGTTGATGGTTATTGCCGACTTAAGCAAGGGACAATGCAGCATGAGCCTTTAGTTAACAGTCTTACTTTTATTCTCCCAATGATTTGCATGTGCGGTATTAATTCTAAGAACTTATGATTCCACTTTCATCAACCTTTGTGCTGGAAACTTCTTTAGAAGTCGCATAATAGATTCACCATACCTCCCTCCCAGCTCCTTCTCCCCCTCTCCCTCCCACCTGCGCCTCTTTTGAGAGTATTAACTAGAGTGTCACCTTTCCAAGTACATGAGGACCTCTTCTCAGTGCAAGTTCTAAGGAGACGGTGCAGTCTTTCCAAAGTCCATATGGCTAGCTTACAACATTTTTTTTTTGTCTTACATTGAATCATATCATAGGAACATATATTGTGCTAAATTAAAAAAAAAAATACTGGAGGAAGTTACTGCTAAATTAATCTACAGTACTATGCTCTTCATGCATTTGATGGTATGTGCTGATATAACTTGACTATTGTATGCTAATAATTCAATGCACAGGCAAATGTCGCTAAGGTTGCTTTACCTACCAAGGGCATTCCAGCAGCATCAATAAAGAAAGAAGAATCAAATTATAGTTCAGAAAGTGACTCTGACTTGGACTCTGATGAGGATGATGTGAGTCCCACAATTTTCATCATTCATGATCTTCACACTTGTCTTTCTTAATTGTATAAACAATTTATGAGTTTTCTTCCAACCTATTTTAGTGTAAATTCATGTAAAAAATATATTGTTTTTTTTAAATTTTGTTAATGATATTTTTGTATGTTATCTGCAGGAACGACTTAAAACAATGTTAAAACATATTTAATGTTCCTTTCACATGTGGGTATGATAATAAATAGTTTGAAGGTTCATGATTTGTGGGTGATAGATTGATATGATAGGTGTACTAGGTCCTATTGTTTCTATGGAACCGAAGAGCATGCTTCAGATTGTTGAGTTGTTCCATGCGGGACAAGAAGATTACCCACAAGTTCAAGCTTTCAAAATAAATAACATTGGTTTATAACCTTGGGAACTTCCTCATCATGTGATTAGAAATATTGGATCCATATTATTTGAGAACTTCATGCGTCTATGGAAATTGAATGTGCTTTAGATGTAGTCATTTTAATTCTTTTCTTAAAGTATGCATCGATAAGTTCACAAAAAAGCACTCATCTTTTTCAGAATAATCGATTTGTTTCTGAGATCATGTGCTCTATCATTTTAACCTGTTGAATTGTCAATATTTTACTGTGATGATTATGGAGTAAGAATAGTCTGTTACTCTATCATTTTAACCTGTTGAATTGTCAATATTTTACTGTGATGATTATGGAGTAAGAATAGTCTGTTAGAAGGTCATAGTTGTATACCACTAATGGTGTAATTTTTTCTGTATAATTAATTGTTTAAAACCATGCATAGCTATTGCCTTATGCTCTGAACCTAGTTTAGAATTTACAACATGTTACATCAATTAGATTATGGCCCTTGAGAGGCAGGAATTTTCTTTTAATACCAATGGTGCTGTGTTGGCCATCTGCCTTTTGGTGCATTTCTAGCTAGTGGGATGAACTGATCCTTAACATTGTGGTCCCCAAATCTTAAGTAGAATCAACATCTCAGTTCTTGAATCTAATGATGACAATATTGAAAAGTAGGGTTAGTTCACTAGCTAGAAACACCAAGGGGATGAGTGGATTAGTTATGCTATGATATTACCGTGTTTTTTTTCCATCTCTCTCGTCACCCAGGCTTTTGGTGTGCCTCTAGCTAGTGAGCTAAAGTGGTCCTTAACACTGTAGTCTCCAAATATTAAATCGAATTGAATGATGACTATATCCCATAGCAGGGTGGTTCATGAACTAGAAGCATAGAAGCAGTAAAGGAACAGGTGGAGATGCTTGGAAAGAACCTAATCAATAATCTATGTTGCTGATGGCAATAATAGATAATCTGCATAGCTGATGCAAAGTTAACCTGGAGTCCTATTGGGGAATCTCTGCAATAAGGGAGGTCTTAGTCTGCAACTATGTAACGAGTTGTCTTTATATGCATTTTTTGTAAAGGGAATAGACAACCATTTCCTAAATCAAGTCTCTGAGGTCCGAGACAGTTACTGATTTATAAGACAATTATATAATTCAAATAAGTCCTGCAACTAACTACCATCTAAGATCTTTTAGTATTTACCTTCAACAAATCTTTCTTATCATGTGTATTTTTCGAGATAGTAGAAGCATCCCAATTCTAACTGAAGATATAATTTTTCGGTGTTGAGATCCCATGAAATTCTTCACAAGTAACGTTCCGTAATTGCTGCCCTCAATTTCTGTTCGACTTTGTAAATCTGAATGTCATTCTAAATGCATATTTGATGCAGGAAACACCAGCAAAGGTTCCTCCCAAGAAGCAGCCTGTCACTGTGAAGAAAGATGTTCAGCCTGTAATGTTCTTTTATACTGTTTTGCCATTTTGTATATTTGGTCTTGTTTATTGCATTATGATATGGATCTGCTCATTGCTGGATGGGGCTTTCTTTTTCTTTATAGTCAAATCATAACCCTATTTCAGTAGCTGGTTACCCAACTTGTTCTTGAAGTTGCTGTTTAGTTTTGTCATGTGGGACAATTTGGAAAATTCAAGATATAAGTCCTGGTGGGATGTCCTGTGGGACACTAGGATGGGGTATATCTCCTGTCTAGATCGGCACGTCTCGGGACATCTCCTGTCCCAAGTGTTGGGATGAGGTAGGATGGCGGTACATTCTTTTCCATTGGAAAACCGGGATAGCATCCTATCCCATGAGTTTTAAACCTTCTTGAGTACCGCAATTCATGAAAAACTGTTTGAATATTAGAGTGTGGATGTAGGAATGCTGTTGTCATCAATGAACCCTTCGTAAATGTTGTTGACATATTAATGTATTAAGATATTTCCTTGTTATTTCCCACTTTTATGTCTTTTGTTCCATAGCTCTTTTGTAACCTTCAGGATAATGTAATTTGAGTTCCTGTGAATTGCTTCCTGTGGTCCTTTAGTCTATAATTGTTTGGTAATGACCTCTATGATTTGTCCTATTTATGGTATCTTTCTTTAAATGGCCATATCTGTCATTGTGTGTTCCTAAACATGTTTTTACATTCTACTCCTGTTCCATGATATTTGAATGTCATAAGTTGCTACCTCTGGTAATTCTCATAAATTATCATATTCAGTTGCCTCTGTACGGCATTAAGATCTTAACACTATTTCTAATTATCTGGATCCAGAAACCACAGCATAAGGCCAAAGTAGATCAAAGTTCTGAAGAGAGTTCTGATGAGAGTGATGAAGAACCACAAAGAAAGAAGCTGAAAGTTCCGGTAGTGTTTGTTTTGATTGATTGTGATCTATTATCCTGCAGCAGCTCTGGCTTTCCATGCACATTCTTGTTATCATGATGATTATTCATATTTAGGATACTGTTCCTGGAAGTGTCAACAAGCCAACTGCAAAGCCTGTTAAGAAGAAAGTGATGAAGATGAGGATGACAGCTCTGATGAAAGTTCAGATGAGGAACCTTTGAAACCACAACAAAGTAAAAAGGTAATCATCATTATACTGTTGTTGCAATTGCAAAATAAAGAAAAAGATTTTAGTACTTGTTCCTGATCATCTGTTGTCTGTTGCCTGTATCTCTAAATGCTAGCCAACGAAAGCATCTGCGGAAAGCAGCAGCTCTGAGGAGGATTCTTCTGATGAGGAGAGCGAAGATGAACAGCCGATGGAGACTCTGCAGAAGAAGGTAATGTTGTTACTTTATGTGAACTGTTGATCAATATTTGTTGTTTTACGTGAAGGTAATATGTTCATATTTTATTTATTTCAAAATGAAAATATTTTAAGTACTCGCTTGCTGATCCTTTGTTGTCTGTTGCATGTATCTCTTGTGAATGCTAGCCAACCAAAGCATCTGCGGAAAGCAGCAGCTCTGAGGAGGAGGATTCTTCTGATGAGGAGAGTGAAGATGAACAACCTATGAAGACTCCACAGAAGAAGGTAATGTTGTTGTTTTATGTGAAGTCTTGGTTAATATTAAACGTGAACTGGAAGTATGAGAAGTTTGTGCACTGGTCAGAGAACCTATTAGTTTGGTTTTTTGGTTCGGTAAAGGATAAGGATTGTTTGATGATGGTTTCAGGATTTTTTTCTCCCTTAATGAGCTGGTTCAATTGGATTGTTAACACATGATGTTTGTGTGGGTCATGTATTTAGTTAATTTGAGTATTCTTTTTATGTCAATTATGAAACGAGAGGCAAAAAATGTCATACCTGTCTAGGTGTTTGCTTTCAATGTAAGAAGGTTTTTATGTGTAAACTAGTATGCTTTATCTTTGTGGGAAGAAATATTCAAAAAACCTTGAACAGTTTTAAAATTTTGATGTCAACTGAGTCTAAATCTATAGCAAAATTTTGTTTCATAACTTGGAAATCATTAACATTTTCTTGGCATTATTCTGGTGCCTTATCACTCTTCTTTGATGAAATTATATTGCATTCTGCAGTCTGTAAGCATTCTCACGAGAGGCTGTTGTATCCAGATTTTCATCGACATTTAATTCTACATCCCTATATACATAGAGACTAGAGTAGAAAGTCTAAGTGTGCCACTATTTGATAATTCACCGATTCTCTTGCTTGCATGGTGGCAAACACTGTTCAAATTGTTTCTCTTATAGTATTTGTTATTTTGGCACTAATATCAAGACACGACTATCGGTTGTTCGTGCACTTTGGTATTTCTGTTCTCGGATTGTTGCCAATTGGATTTTATTTAGCAATGTGGGTCTTAAATTCCATCCTTTTTGTGCAGCACAATCATAGTCCATTTGTACTGCTTAAATCTTTATGTTGAGCAATTTTTCATTTTGATTTTAAATGGATGACAGGAATTGTTGGACAATCCCAATGCAGTCATATAATATTGTACAAGCAGACTCCCACTTATTTGGCATTGCAGATTATGAGTGTTGTTTTGCCCTTTTGGGCATGCCAGTTTTTGTTGGCGTCAACATTTAATATTTCATTTGGAGTTACTGGATTTAATGTTCTTCCCTCTTCCTTCATGTATGCTTTTTAATTAATCTAAGACATGCTCCCAACAATATGGACCTTGAATTGATTATTAAAGTTTGATGAATGGCTGCAATAATAGTCACCAAGTCCTTTTCTAATAATTTGGGTTTAGCATTATCTTTGTGTCTATATTTTCTGTATCTTGTGGTTCAACATTTGTGAAGTATTTTCTCTTTTATTTATTTATTATTTTTTCTAAATATTAAAACATGCAGGACTCAGATGTGAAGATGAAAGATGCACCATCAGCAAATGCAGCACCAAAACAGTCTGCTACAAAATTTGACAAGAAGGCAGTAATTTATTCATCTGAGTCATTTTAGTGATATTTTGGTTTCTAAATGTGCAAAACTGATGTTAATTCTGTACCATGTAGCCTAAGACTCCTAGCAGTCAGGGGACTGGATCAAAAACAATATTTGTTGGAAATTTGTCCTATGATGCTGGACAAGATGATGTGTATGTATCACCTTTTAAAGTATCTAAATGCCTTTGAGTTAAATCTATATGTTTACTTGTGCACATGTTGAATATGCCTTTTTCATTTCAGGGCTGAATTCTTTAAAGAGGCAGGGGAGGTTGCTCAAGTTCGGCTGGCAGTCACTGATGATGGACGCTTTAAAGGGTTTGGTCATGTTGAATTCACCACTGAAGATGCAGCTCAGAAGGTCATCTTTTTTATTGTTCTATTTTATTGTTGTGAATTAATTCTTTAGCACCTAACATAGATCACATGGATCTTCTTGTTTAACTCATTACCTATAAATTCTTCACAATTCATATATTTCTTCGATAATTGCCTTCAGAAAGTTCTTGTTAAAAAGATTACACACTAAACAAGGGCCATCATGAATACATGAAGTTGTTCATTTTCTTCTACATTTACCTCTAATAATACCTATCTTTGATCCTTTTGTAGGCACTTGAATTGAATGGTATGGAACTGTTGGGACGTGCAGTGAGACTTGACGTGGCCCATGAAAGGGCGTATATACTCCTTATAGTGGGTATTGGTCTTCCCTTACTTTCTTTAGGATTTTTTCTTATACTGCTGATTATCATGTGGTTCATGTGGAAGAAAACCTGTTTGTTGGTATATGTGACATAACCCCTGTACATAAGTTGAGTTACATTATCTATTACTGCTTCATGTTTTGAATTGTCATATAGATTGGTAGTATGCTTACTTTAATTAACCTATTCAAACCTTTAGTTGTTTATTCCCCAATGCTTTAGTGGTGGAAAGCTTCTTAGTGGATTGAGTCCATTGAGATAATTAATAATCCTATTTCTTATGATCAGATAAAAGTAAATCATGTGTGCAAGTGTATATGTAATGCATATGTATGCATGTGTATGTATACACACTATTACTGTGCAGTGCACTTATGACTATTAACTAATTGTTTGCTGAACCACTTTTTTTGAAGCATTATAGCTCAAGGCCTGAAAAGGGCTTCCAGAAAAAATGCACAGAATTAGCCCCAATTTTTTATTATTACAGATGCCAAATTGTTGCATGTTTTTTGTGTATATTTGCAGGAAGGAAGGTAATTCTTACCAAAAGGGTGGAAAGGTCCGAGCTACACTATATTTGTAAAGGGTTTTGATAAATCAGTTGAAGAGGATCAGGTATTGTTTAATTTAATTAATCTAATCTTAATTCTCTTTGTTCTGTATGTAATTTTTGAACTTATTGCAGATCCGGAGCTCCCTTGAAGAGCATTTTGGGTCATGTGGAGAGATTACTCGGCTTTCCTTGCCAAAGGATTATGAAACTGGTGCTTTCAAGGGGTCTGTTTATATTTGCATTTAGTATTGAAATCTTCAAGTATCTTTATATGTTTGGACTGCACTGCAAATTTCTCTCCTTTTTGAATATATCTCTTTTATTTGGTTAGAGATATGTTCATCTATTTGCAATCTCTTTTGCTTCTGCTGAATTTTTTCTCGTGTAAGCCATGCCAAGGCATATCAGGTGATCATGTTTTTGTGCTTTTCTTCGTTCTTTAGCTTTCTATCTCACTGAAAAGTGGTGAGGGAGACGGGCTTGGGGGAGTTCATTATTTTATATTTTGTAAAATGAATAAGGGACACTTCACTAAAAGTTCAATCTATGATTTACATCTTCAGATGGCCCTCCAATACATGGTATAGTTAATTCAGCAGTCCAGAGTGTATAAGGTGGTATAAAACGATAAATTTATAATAACAACTATTTCTTCATGCAGAAAATCAGATGTGTCTATTTGTGTTCTTTGTCAATTATTCCTTGGGCTCCTATTTGTTGATACTCCAACCGGATGGAACTTCTGAACTGTCATTGGACAAATAGCCAAACTCTTGTCAAGTAACAGATAAAAGGGTTGGAGCATGGGGAGGCTGGTGGATGGGAGAGAAACCAACCAAGAGATTCTATGCTTTTTACCTTCTTTACTAATAAAAGTCACATCAACAATTGTTATATTCAGTATGGAAAAGGATGTTAGAGTTTCATTTAAAAGGGGTGTGTTATCTGGGTGGCAATTTAAGACTAAGGAGTGAGACTTGAAACACATCCATGAACTTTTATGTTTTTTTAATAAATATTTCTGAATTTTATAAAATCTTTTCTAATAAATTTTCACTTTAATTGCCTTTGTACTTACAAAGGAAAAAGATATGGGAGTTCCAGTGGAGAGAGGACAATATATTTGGATTGTCATGTGCGAAATAAGGCAGCGCACGTTTCTCCAAGTTGTTTTGTCAAAAGAAATTCTGTGAACTGGAGATGGGTGTTATTGCAGAAAAGGTTGTTTGAGTTTGCCAATGACCATCTAATGTCATTGTACAGAAGTAACCAATATAAGAGAGAGATGGAGTATGCCTTGGTGGAATAAATCTTGCATGCTTAGCGATGCCCCCATCATTCAGGATGTGGAGCCAATGTCATGCACAAACACACATACAGAGAGAGTAAGAGAGATATGATGTCTGGTGTCTTGCTGGTTGGGTTCTTTGTTGTTTTAATCTAGATGTTTCTCACCTAGTATTTTGCTGTCTCATGCCTGTTGTCTTCCTTCACACTGCAAGATCTGAACACTTTTTTCCTATTCTGCTGCATCCTTTGGTTATTTGATTTGTAGCCGTGTTGTCTGATTATCTTGCTGTATTAAGTGGCAGCTTTTTTGGTTGCAGGATGGCATACATGGATTTCAGAGAACAAGATGCCTTTTCCAAGGCCTTGGAACTTGATGGTTCTGAACTTGGGGCTACTCATTAACAGTAAATGAAGCTAAGCCAAGAGGTGACAGCCGTGATGGTGGCTGGAGTGGTGGCAAGGATAGCGCAGGCAGGGGTGGTGGCAGATTTGGAGGCCAACGTGGTGGACGTGGTGGTAGAGGTGGCGGCAGGGGACGAGGTGGAGGTGGTAGGGGACGAGGGGGAACCCCTAACAAGCAAAGCATCGTTACAGCCAGTACCGGTAAGAGCAGAATCTACTCTTATTAGCGATTACTTCTCTGTCTGAAACATTGGTGACCCTTAGCACCAGCAATACCAGAAGAATTATATTGATGGGATTTCTGTTTTACAGGCAAGAAGACGACCTTCAGCGATGACTAGATGGGGCGCTTCCTCTTGAATTTTGCTGCTAGTGCAGATCCCAAGTTTGTCATTGCCCATCCAGTGAAATATAGCCGTACCTTAGTATCGTCTTTCAGTCTCAAGGTTTATTAGTTGAATTGGTTTTGTTAACTCACCAGCAACTTTTGACCTCGGTGGTTGTCTACTTTTTGTGACCTTGAAACTTTGAAATCAACTGAGGGAAGTAGGTAATTTTTTGGATTGAGTTTCCTTTCATGGAGGACGTGCAATTTTTATAATATGCATTTTCTATAAAATATTCCATCATTTGGATTGATGTCAGGAGGTGGCAAGAACAACGGCAACGTTTATATGACATCTGTCTTTCTACAACTCAAAATTCTGTCCATATATTATTAGAAGTTCGGAAAAGTTAGAATGGTTTCATGATGGTAGGTCGGAATTGGTTGATAAAGTATATATATGCTCGTATTATGGCACTACCTGTATGGAGTGCTTGCCTAACAATTGATTCCTAGTTGTTAGGCGAGCATGATTATACTCTCATTTTCTAGTGTTCTCACACATTGTCTCTATGGATGTAAATCTATCTTGCTATCCATGTAATATATGATTTCTGGGTGGTTTATCGAAAAGAGACAATTTCTCTTTCTGCATCACGATATTGGTAAACTGGAGGTTGACTTTGATCAATGCTGTACTCTCACATCTGCCCGCATATTTCACTTTTTACTTTTGGCTGTTAGGATGGGTTATCAAGAAGATGGATAACTTTTAAACCTCTTTTCTGGGGCCGCGGGGTAGGAGTTCAATTCGGGGTCATTGTTTGGCTACTTGGCAAGACGTGCAAGAAAATTTTTTTTTTTTCATTTCTTTGGTACAAAAGGACAAAGATCTATTATTTTATAAATAATATTATAAAAAATAATTAATTTTTATTGATCAATTTATTTATATTTTCGTGTTAACATATTTTTCAAGATGGATATCATCGGTAGTATTTATTCATTAAATAAGAAAAAATTTATCTATCCAAAGAGTGTTTAAATCGTGTTTCTATCAATCAAAAATAATATTTTTAATCTATTTCTAATATATCCTCAAATTTATAATAATAACAATAATAATAATATAATATAATATATCGTAATATTAATATAATATATTCTTATAATATAATATAATAATAAGTAATAATATAATATATTATTAT
>KE506595.1:110642-121868 GCA_000441515.1 Elaeis oleifera | reverse complement strand
ATCCAAGCCATTGATTAGATCATGCTTCTTTTGTGTGTGACTTCTCAGATTTTATTCTATTTGATAATGAGACATGTCGTGATCTCCATCACAGTATCATCGAAACTCTTTTCGATGGGCTGAAATGATTCTGACTCATCTCAATAAGGATCGTTGATCCAAAATAATCTTAGTCAATTCTCATGATCTACTAGTGATGTCTAGCAGCATGTAGTGACAACCCAGCAAAATAGAAAAGATGAATTTTTAGGTCCAGTTATCGTGTGACACAATCTCTCTATCATGAGTTCTGACTAAACAGAGGTCATGGAGAACTCGTCAAATCCTATCGTCAGTCATATACTAGATTGGCTCGATTCGAGTTCATCTGTGAATCCTATGAAAATTCTTTTTAGTATTCACTCTTGCTCTAGCCAGAGGCTTTCTGAACTCAGTTTTACGAATCATATAGGGCTACTCTTTTTCTACCAAGATTGATAGATTCCATCTAGGTGCATCTTACTCCAAACAGCGAATCTGAACCTATAATAGCCAACATACATAGTAAGAATCCGAATGACTAGGGACCAAAGAAACGTACAGTTAAACTAAGTTGTCTCACTGCAAATAGCCAACACATTACAGGTCAAAAAATCAGTCACACCACTGCAGCATCAAGAAATCCACTGACGAGTGAGTAAACATCCAAGTGATTTTTTTTGTTGGTCACGCTCCGTGCAAGTTATTCTCTAACAACCATACTAGATCCAAATTAAATCTTAATTAATATATTTAGATCTAAAACTAATTTTAGATTTGAATAACTCATGATTTATTTCAGATCTAAAATAATTTTAGATCCAGAACAATCTTGTAATTAAATTATAAAATGTAAAAAATTTAGATCTAATATTAATTGATGTTCTACATCATTCTAGGATAACCCTTCAACATAACAGGATTGTACCAGAGCAATCTTATTTTAGAACGATGTTGATCATCTAATTAACCTTCATATCTGATTTTTATAAATCAAATTTCAGATCTAAGAGATTTTCATATTCATATCAAAACCTGTGCTCTGATACCACTGTTAGAATGCACTATGATTTCATACGTGTAGTTTAAAATTTTAAAACTTATACAGTAAAATAATAATTAAAATATTTTAATTAATACATGTACCAGATCTAATCTAAAAATCATGCTTGGATCTTGACACGAATATGTTACCATGATCTAAAATTTAAAGAAACAATCATCAGTAAATAAATTGAAGATCATATCTTTATACCTTCAGATCCTGCGGATCTCTGGAGTTGAGATCATAGCCGTGCACACACCCGACCTCTACTGGTATCCAAGAAGAGATGCAGATCCAAGGCTGAGGAGCGAGATCTATAAGGTGCTAGTACACTGGTGATCTTGGTGCTCCAATCAAGCATCTCCGTGTGGATACCAGTAAAGATCGGATGCGTGCGTGGCTATGACTGTAACCCTGAAGATCCACAGGATCCGAAGGTATGGAGATCTGATCTTTAATTTACTTTACTGACGATTATTTCTTTTAGATTTCAGATTATGGTAACATGTTCATGTCAAGATCCAAGCATGATTTTCAGATCAGATCTGGTACGTGTATTAACACTAATAATTGCTAAGTACAAAAAGGAGGATGAAGAAGGTGGAGTACAAAGGGTGGTGGAGCCTTAAGGTTTTACCTTCCCACTTATGTTGAAGCCTTGCCATGGACTCCCAACTCCAAGTTGTTGTGGGATGGTTCTCAGAGGTAGAGGATGAGGAGGATAATATGGTAGTATCCATCACTTCTTCCAATTAAGGTTTAAAGTTAAACCAAGATCCTTCGAATCCAAACTGATGCTAGTTTAATGGGTTTATGTTATGTCAACTAGATCAAAGGCTAACTTATCTTGGCTAATAGCTCGACAAGTTTAGGTGTTATACTCCGGATAAATCGGGATAAACCCCACATATTCCTGATTCAAATGCTATCTAACGGTTGTTCCTTCATGACCACAACCAAAGGCCGTTACTAGGCACCAACTTTTTGATCACGGAAAAGAAACAAAGACATGAATTACCATGATATTGATGAACTTATGTGGAGCTCTAGAAAAATAGTAGAGGATCGTAATAGTATCATAAATTAAAATTAGAAAGAAGAGAGGATCCAAGAGTGAAAAATCATTAATGAAGCATGTATTTTGGTAAAATCATCATCTAGAAATAAATCCACAAGTTTATCATTCAGCCATAATATTCTGAGACATAGTAATCAAACACTAGCTAGGAGCCTACCTGCTGACTGCTGTGTGTTTCTCCACAAAAGAAAATAACTCCAGGAGAAGGCACAGCTACTAGCCCCCTGCTATTTTGGATGAAAGGCTCAACTACTCTCCTTACTTATCCATTGCCAAGTGAGAGAAATGGGCAGCCAACTAGGAAATAGAAGCAATTGGAAGGTGGAAATTAACGATCTCAAGTTTGGCTCAGTGGAAGATGGGAACCGGTGCTTGTATCCCCTTCCCTCCTCTTTTTCTAGAAAAGTTATTGGTTAGAATGGTTCTACCACATGCACTTTGGCCATCCAATAACAAACCAGCACATCTACTAAGAAAGTTAACTTTTTTCATTCAAAATAGTAAAAATTGTCATTTGGCTAATCATAGTTAATAGTGAAAATTTTTTCATTTAGAATTTTCAGTCAAGCTTGGATAACGGTGTATCTTTTTTCAATAATAGATGATGTGCTGGCTTGTTATTAGATGGTCTAAGATGCATATGGTAAAACCATTTTGATCAATAATTTCTCCTCTTTCTATGCCTCATTTGCAGTCCCATGCCACGTACATAAAGGCCTAGGTTGTATCTTTCATGCGCAAGGAGGATTCCCCTTAGCATGAATCTGTTGTTGGATCATTAAATAGCCACTTTGCAATCCATGTGGATGATAAAAGAGTTTGGAGTGCTTTGAGATCTATATAGTGAGCAACCTAATAGCCGATATTGTGAAAGAAGATAATTATTCTTTCATGCAAAAGAAACAATCTGAACCTATACATACATATTTACATATTATTTTGTGGAGAATATATAAATAAACATTTAAAGTGTTAAACAAATGATCTATTTGTAGGACTAGAAGTAAAATGCTCATTATGTATGACCTAAATGCAAAATAATACAAAGAACATGCTATTTAAGCTTCATTCAAAGTCTAGCTACATGGTCTATGCATATCTTTCATTATAGCCTTTTTTTATCCTTCATTAACATCATTACTTATTCACTATATATTTGTCAAAATGCAAAGAATTAAAAAACAAGTGAAGTTGTATCTCCAAATAAATTTGGCTATTTGACTCATTCTCCATAACCATTTAACCAAATGGGTATTCATATATATGTTGCATTGCAAGTTTGCCATGAATCATGTTGCAATGGTCGATCTGTCATCTTTATCTAAGGATATGATAACCACAGTTACCTCATCAGTCATCATCCAATTAGGTAAGAAATGTTATACAAGTAAAGAGCACTATCTAACCATAGCATCAATATTCAAATAAGTATCATAAAACAAATTAGGGCCGAACAAGTTGTGAATAATGGGATGATGCTTGCAGATCTAGATCCCATGCCACCCACACAATTCAAGAGGGCATAGGTTTTCTAGATCAGTTCACTCATTGATAAAATCTTGAACTAATTGTGATCTAAATCGGCTCCAATTATCATTGGGATGATGGATCCCTCCATGATCATGCTTAACTTATATCTAGCTAATTCCCCTACATCACGGATGGCTCATATTTGCAACTAACTATAATTTAATAAGCTGATCACAAGAGGAGAGAGTGTGAAAATATTTGCAATTTACACAACTCTAACAGATGTTATGAGAACAATGTGAACATTATCATACCTCCATAGATTTATTCTATAGCATTAAAATTTAATTTCTTGATGAACAACATGAAAAGTTAGGCTATGTTTGGTGTCATTGTCACTTTTTTTAAAAAAGAAAATCTGAAAATAGGAATTGTATTTCTATTTTTTTAGATTTTGATAATAGAAACATGTTTGGTTTGCTCTTTTTCTTTCTTTCTATCTTTTTTTTTACAATAAGGGCCAACAACATAGATAGTGGTGAGGAGAGAGGGAGGAGGGATGGGGCTAGCGACGTGGTCGAGGATAAGGGAGAACTTAACATTGGGTGGAGAGGCAATTGAGGGAGCAGTGGAGGAAAGGAAGTTGAGATAGGGCCAACAATGCAGTCGGAGATGAGGATAGCCGGGCATTAGATAGAGCGATGGTCAGTAAGGTCTTAGGGGAGCCAATGTGGTTGGATGGGGCCAATGGGGTTGAAGATGAGATTGGGTGGAAGAAGAGGGGTTAGGAGAACGGTGAAATCTCATTTTTAAAAAAACTGTAAGTGAATTTTTTCCGCTTTCTCTTTTTCTAAGAATAATGGAAGTTGTTCCAACAAAATAAATAGAAATAGAAACAGGATAATCAAATATATTTTTTACATTGGCTTCTGTATTTCTATTTGGAAAAACAAAGAATAGGAAAAAAAGGTAGCAAACAAGGATAGCCCATTTAGTATGTGGAACAAGGATAATAAAAAGAGGAAAATAATATAGTTCACCTGTTCAAATTACTACTCTTGTATTTATGACAATAATTGGTAGAGCAATACATGGAGTTAAGTGGCACAATATATCTCACATACTACACAATTCTAGAATGCCAGATGGGGGCAAGTATACTAACATGTGACCGGAGATTAGCAGCAGTAATTTGATATTAGGCAATGCATTAGGGTGTTTGGATTTGGAAACATGCATCACTGGGTCCATTCAAATTTTATTTTAGGTCACAATTTTAGACCATGAGCCAGTCCATCAAACAATTGGATCTTGTTGGGCCATATCCATAAATTTTTTTAAAATCTATTTGGATCAATTTAGGTCAAGCATGACCCATAACCATTCCCGCACATTTAAGTCAAGGCTAAATGGGATCTAGATTTGGATCTAAACCAAGATAAAGAAAATAGAAAACTATTGGTCATTATAAATTTGAAAGTATAGTAATAGTGACATGAATTATAACAGTATAAATTAATGATAGTATTGGTGTGAATATTGTTGTATTTAGGAAAGGGTATAGAATTATTTATGTTTTTGAAGAATATATAAGACCGGACATATAGGGTAATTAAGTCAATACATAATCAAGAATTTGGCATTTAAATAAGATTAGTTACAACAATACAAAAAAATCTTAGATTTGTTTTAGTGGAGCTTGGATTAAACACCAAGAAGGGTGTATGCAAGAATCTTATAAGGGTGGATGCATAGCAAGAGAAGAGTACTAGAGAAATCAAGCTAGTTAAAGACACTAAGAGAATATTGAGAGAAGAAACTCACTACCTCGACTAGTGAGGGATAATTTATTTATAGATAATGATACCTCAAAAATATGGTATAGATAATATTACAGGTATGGTATACACAATATTGCAGGCCCTAAGTATAGAAAATATAAAATAGACAATATTACAGGTATGGTATACACAATATTGCAGGCCCTAAGTATAGAAAATATAGATATTACAGGATATACATTCCTAATGATACACCATAAATATGGTATACATAATATTGTAGGCCCTAAGTATAGAAATATAGATATTACATTCTTATTCAAGAAATTGATATGTCAACACTTGTCTTTACTCCCCCATAAGCCCAATGGGAGTGTGGTCACATTGAGCTTGGATCGAATAGCTGTGAAACACAGGGTAGATAGACCCTTTGTGAGAGTGTCTGCAAGCTGATCAGAGGAGCCAATAAATCGAACAAGAAGCTACTGTCGGAAGACTCATTTACGAACAAAATGGTAGTTTATCTCAATGTGTTTGGTCCGAGCATGAAAGACTGGATTAGCACTGAGATAAGTTGCACAGATATTGTCACACCATAGTGTTTAGGATTCCAAAGTTGAAGGCCCAACTCATTGAGAAGCAACTATATCCAAATCAGCTCTACTATGGCAATGGCCAAGCTTTTGTACTCCAATTCAGTGCTTGACGAGCTACTATTCGTTGCTTCTTGGAGCTCTAGGAATAAGATTAGCCAAAAAATAGCAAATCCACTAACAAAGTGATGACCGTTAGGATTACTAGCCCAGTCAGCATCTGAGAAGGCATGTAGATGAGAAATAAACCCTTTCTTGATGAGGAGACCATGAGTGATTGTCCCCTTCAAATAACGTAGGATCCATTTAACAGCTGCCCAATGAGCTGTTGTGGGTCGGTGCATGAACTGACACACTTGATTTTTACATAAGAAATGTCAGGTCTGGTGAGTGTCAGGTACTGTAGGCAATCAACCACTCGGCGATAAAGAGTAGGGTCATCATGTGGGTCACCATCATATAATGAGAGGCGAGAACCAAAGGTCACTGGTGAAGGCGTCGGTTTACAGTCCTGTATAGAATTTTGGCTAAGCACCTAATGAATATATTTGGATTGTGTAACATACAGTCCCTCAGCACAGGAGTGAGCCTCAATGTCGAGAAAGTAATGCAATGGCCCAAGGTCCTTCATGGCAAATTCCTGATTCGGAGCCATTAGGAGAGACATGAATGGTGCATTCGGTGTTTCAGTGAGAATAATATCATCCACATACAAGAGGATGAACATATAATAGGATGACAGTGCAGAGGAAAAACAAAGAGGAATCAGCACAAGACCCCTTGAACCCAAGATACTGCAGAAATGAGCTTAGGCGAAGGAACCAGGCATGAGCTTGCTTGAGGCTATAAAGTGATCGTTAATGTGACAGACATGGTGCGGTTTTGACGGATTAGCAAACCCTGATGGCTACTTCATATAAACTTCTTCATCAAGGAAGCCATAAAGAATACATTCTTCACATCTAGCTATCAAATTTTCCATTGTAGAGAGGTGGCAATAGATAAGATGATCCGAATGGTAACTGACTTGATGACTGGACTAAAGGTCTCACCGTAACAACACCTTCTCACTGATTTAAGCTGTTGGCAACCAACCGAGCCTTAAAATGATCAAGAGACCTATCTGCCTTTTGTTTGATCTTGTACACGCACTTGCAGCCGATAACATGATGGTGTAGAGGAGGAACAAGTTCTCATGTATGATTAGCCAACTCATGCACAGGATGAGTCAACTCTGGCATGCATGATGGCACTGGCATGGGCTTGAGCCGACTCAAGCATTGATTGAGCCGACTCAGTCTCAAAAAATAAAGAGTTAACTTTTCTGAATAACTTGCATGAGCCGACTTAAGAGCATCATGAGCCGACTCAAGGAGACCTTGAGTCGACTCAAGAAAAAGTTGAGTCGACTCAATATGTTCTGACAACAATAATGGCTAGTTTTCAGAACATGCAGAATTGATCTTGGAGCTCTCAAATAGCCATTTCTCATGCTCCAATAGCTATAAATCCATTTTTAGTATTCCTAACTTCGATTAGAAGGGTTCTAAGTGATTGTTAAAGCAAGAAAACTCAAGGAACAAGGAACAAGTGAGGAAAGTCTAAAATATATTTAAATTTTTGTGCAATCCTTCAAGTGAGCTTTAAAAGAGTTTTTACTTCATTCTAACCTGCTATGCATTCAAGTCTTTCTCAAGTGAAAGAAGGGAGTATTCATTGCAAAAGCCTTCCAACCTCTCATCTTGTGCATCAAAGCTTCAAATCAGCTCGTTAAAGGAGTTTGTTTTGTATTTAAATTTTTGCACTTACAAATTATGTATTTCAACTTTTAATAGCGATTGAAACTTAGAAAATAGGCTTATCCAAGTCTTGAATTAGATTTATACAAGCTGAGGAGTGGCTTGAGGATAGATTTTGGTTGGTGAGCTCGTAAAATCATGAAAGATCAGATTGTGCATCAGATCGGTTTGGATCAGAGACAGTGGATTTTAAAAATTTTTTCACCGATCTAGCATGCAAGGCATAGATCTAAATCAGAAATACATAAAAAAATCAGCATGCAAACATTAAGAGAAAGGGTGATCACATCATCTTGGGTGGATAGACGATCTCCACAATCTGATGATCTTGATTTCGTTAAGGTTCCCTGTTGAGCCGTGCACATGTCCGACCTCTAGAGATATCCACTCAGACCTTCGTCTAGGACTCTTTCTCCAGATCGGATCTATCTTCTCCAAGATATATCTGAGGGCTTTCGATCAGCAACTAACAGATCTATGGGGCTGTCGGATAAACACTTGCCGCAGCCTTTCTCCTTCCTTCAGTTGGATGGCACCTGATCTCCTTCAAGTGCTCTTCAAGGATCAGTCCAACTCCTTTGAGTGTGGAGTATGCCAGCAACCTACTCTAGGCATGTGAGGAGGGAAGTGGAGGTGGAAGAGAAGCAAAGTTTCATGTCTTATGATTCGGATGCCGAACCCTTTTGAAAGGGGTCTTTTTAGACCAAAACCCTAACCTCTCCAACAAGATGGAATGACTCCCATTTGAAATCAAATTTCAAATAGGGGTGCCCACCTAATTCTCGTTTCTACCTTATCCATAAGGGGTGATGCCCCTTTGGTTTCTCTTCGAACAAAAGAAGGGCAGAAGCCCTTTTCTCTATTGATGTAAAGGAGGTGCGCACACCCATGATCTTATTGGCGTGCGCCCTCTTATCCCATTCATACTTAAAGTTCATTCAAATTTAAATCTCATTTAAATTCAAATGGGACTAATCACTTTATCTAAAATTGAACTTTTCAATTTTAAGCTGAATGGGTTGGTTAGCTTTATCCATATCCACCACGTGAGACCTTCTCATGCAATGATTTATAAGAGAAGAGATAAAGAGAAGAGGGTGCCAACTCTTGGCATCCTTCCATGCTAATCCATAAGGGTGTGTGCCCTTTGACCAAGTCAAAGATGGCATGTGTCCTTCAAATTTGAATCTAATTCAAATCAAATGAAGGAGGCTTGGTGCAACCAAATATTGATTCTATATTAAGAGCCCAATTAGACTAGACTGACCCCTATCTAATAAGGAACCCTATTCAGAAAAAATTGGGTCTAATCATATGCTAGAATAATTTTCTTAGACCCAATTGGATCAATTGAGTCTAATTAAGCAATTCTAGACCAAAGTCTTTTATTGTGTGACCCCATAAGTTCAATTCTACATGATAATGGGATATGTTGTGATTTTTATCAGCAATATCATCGAAATTCTTTTTGATGAATCAAAACTCTTTTCAATTCAGTTAATTAGAATTATCAATCATTAAAATAATTCTAAATGATCCCACAATCCATCAGTGACGTCTAGCAGTATGTAGTGACAACCCATTAAAACTGAAAAAGAATCTTTAGATGTAATTACCGTATCATCCAATTTTTTATCGTGAGTTTCGACAGGATTGAGGTCAAGATTAACTCGTCAAACTTCATTCCTGTCATATGATAAAATCAATTGATTTGAGTCTAATGTGAAATCCAATAAAATACTTTCTATCTTTCATATTGCCATGGCCATAGGCTTTAGGACTCAATCTCATGATCTTCATAGGACTACTCCTCTACCAAGATCGATAGATCTCATTTTGGTACAACCCAATTTCTATAATGAACATACTGCAGCCAACATACACCTTAAGGCTCTATATGGCTAAGAGACTGAGTTATGGTATAGTCAAACTATAGTAACCTCAAAGTGAATGATCAATGCATCTCAGGTCAGAGAACTAAATACACAAACACAGCTATGAACATGTCACTGACGAGAAGATAGATATCCTTATGACTGTTCGTGATTGATCATGCTCCGTATCTTTATTCTTAACAAGCATCTGTACTTTCATTCTGATGTCTCCACATCATAGATTCAAGATTCATCTATTCAAAGGGAGCGATTATACACAAATCTTTTAGATCGATCACCATCTCTGTGATGATCCTACGATCAGAAGTAATTTATGAGTTAACTATAATAACACATATTTCAAATTTTTAACTCTTGAGAATATATATTATCATACCCATTAACCAATGGATGATACACAAGTAAATACAATGTGAACAAAATAATCTAATTTTATTAATATCAAAGTTAATTTTATAAATTATGTCCTAAGAATGTTTTACAAGTATCGGTACCAATCTGACTTCTAGGGCATACATCCAACAAACCAATCGGGTTAAGATTGTGATTCCGTTAAAATAATCTTGCTGTAATTTTGATGATTATAATAAAATTCTCAAGAGAGTTTCTTCAAGAGTGGATGTAGATATTGGGTTGACACCTAACCATTATAAAACTAGTTATTTGTGTGTGACTTTGCTTCCTTACCTCTTCACATTTAAATTTTAGCATACTAGCTCATCATTCTCACCACATACATTCATATAGCACACACACTTATTTAATTTTTAAAAGATTTTGAAACCTAATTCACCCCCCTCCTTCTTAGGTTGTATCTCTGGACAAAGAATTATCATCTCCAATTAGTTTTATGTAATGACTATAATCACATAGCCCTTTATACAATATCATCTCCATCTTATCTTTTTAACAAAAGCTCTTTATTGAATGAATTTAGAAAGATATCTAAATAAATTCAATAATTATATATATAGTTTTATTGGAGATATTTTTATCAAGTATGGATTACTGCTACTTGAGAATTTATCAAATACTAACCCTCTATGGTATTATTTACCTTCTCTCTTTGAAAATAAGCATGGAACCCACCAACTTTTTTACCATCTCTTTTTCTCTTTTCATACCAAACATGATAATCTGACATAGGAATCATTTTTTCATGTTAGATTACCCCCAACCAAACGGCCCTTGAAAGTAAAAGCTTTGCTATAGAAGACTGCTCCCATTTAGCATAAAAGCCAAGTGAATTGCGTAGCCCAACAATTTTTGAAATATATGGAGACTAATGATATTAAACTATTAGTCCCCCAATTTATTAATAAAAAGCCAAATGTACAAAGAAGTAGAATAGAGAAATAGAAAATATACAAAGTAAGTGGCAAGACAACCACTTTCATATAAAAGGAAGAAACCCACTTGAAGGATAAACACTAAAACTAAATAGGACTCAGGAGAAATGTTAGAAGACTGAATAAATAATAGCAAAGAAATCATATAATCCTCACAATGTTGTGAAGAGTCTTCACCATTGTCTTGCAAAGAAAAAA
>KE506595.1:45629-56400 GCA_000441515.1 Elaeis oleifera | reverse complement strand
ATCTATTGGTAGGAGTTTTAAGATCAAATTTTATACATGTATTTGCAGACTAAATAGTTTAATCTAATATTTTTTCGTTGAAAAATTTTTGAAATGCATGCATGAAACCTCTGCACTTCTCAACACAACGATGAGGCCAAAAGAGGAAGAGGGATCAGTTTGGGGCTCGAAATGGAGGGGGAGGGTGGGTTTTAAATGAGGTGGAGAGTCGGTTTTCGACTGGGAACGGGGCACAGGACATGGGAGGAATCTGAAGAGGGGTTGGAATGAAAGAGGGCTAAGGTTTTGACTAAATGGAGAGTTGGGGTAAGTGTCAATTTTAGCAATGCATGAAAGGAGTCCATCAATGCTTTTAAGCATCGTAACAATTTCATCTTTCGATGCTCACAATAAGCATCGGCATATGTGAGTGGTGATTTAAATTTGCCGATGTCTTTCCTTAGTGCCGGCAATAAAAAATCGACATTTTCACTTTTTTCTGTAGTGAAAGCTGACCAACAATAGAACCCAACAACTCGAGTACAAATGGGTGAGGGCAATCAATGGTGTCCAAATCTAGTAAGATCTAACAAGAACTAAGATAGAGGCTGGTGTAACTAAGATAGAGGCTGGTGTACTATCTAGAGGCCATTAGTCAGAACCCCTTCACTAGGGCCCATTAAGATCATTGAGGAGGGCTCCCAACCCGAGTACAAACCCTAGAGATAGTGGAGAGAAAAACAATATAGAGAAAGAAGCTTTGTAGAAAAAATAGAGAGAGAAACTAGAGAGAAAGAGAGGGAAGAGAAAGAGGTGAGACAAGGAAAGAGATGAGAGAGAAACTCTCTCTCTTTTTTTCTCTTCCTTCATTTCTTTCTCTTTTCTTCCTCTTCTTTACTTTGGCAAAATAGGGAAGGGTTGGGCTGTGTCCTAAGATAGATGCCGATGGTGAGAAAGATAGGAGGAGGACTCATGGTGGCATAATTGTTGGTGGCAAGAGGTCACGATTGGCAGTGGTGGCCAGTAATTAAAGGGCCAAAAAATAATGAAAAAAAAATCCAAAATAGTCAGAAGTAGGAGATCAGTTTTATCATGTCTTGCTTATTTGCCGGTGGCCGAGGCTCCTTCTTATGATCACAAATAGTCGCCAAGAGCTGAGCCAAAGCTCTGGCAAGGTCCAAGCAACAAACCATGACAATAGAATCAGACTAGAGAAGGAAAAAGGTTGGAATAAGGGAGTGGAGACTAAAAATAGGGGTGTCTGGTTTCAACCAAATCCAGTAAATTATCGATGACAAACTAGCCGATGATAGTGGCCGAGGGCTAGAAGAGGATAGTGAGAGAAGTTAGGACCCTCCTACCTCAACTCTAATGAGAAATTAATGCCACATTGATGGAGAATTCGAGAGAAATTCCCATGGAAAAATTGGATATTCATAGCCATAACTAGAGATTGCCAAAGGTGTGTTGCTAGAGAAGAAGTCTAGGATCTCTTTTGTAGACAAAGCCTAGGGATTTGCCCGAATCCGACAAGCCCTAGACTTCCTCCGCTCGATAGAATCAAGGTTGAAGATGGACTTGAATCGGGAGTTAAGGGAGAAAGAGGATTCCCAATTGGAGTCAAGTTCTTCGTTTCATCATGTGAGGGCATGCCCGGGCTGGCAGGGTCATTAGGAATCTAGACTAGTCTAGATAGATTGGTTCTCACAGTAACCAAGAGCAGAATCTAATTCCAAATTCATGCGCTAGAACCTTGACACAACCACATTGCAGCCAATAGCTAACTTCCAAGCAAATTAATAACATTGCAACCATGATACATGATAGCAAATTTTTTTTATAAGGTTCATGACACAGCCCAACTACATTTATCTGTACGACCTAGCAACCACACTTAACCATCTAGTTCTTTTCTCCCTAGATAAACAAAAGATTCTTCAATATCCATGTTTGGAGGGAATCCTTTCTTATCCACTAACCCTTCCATTAAATCTCTCTTCTGATCCATACTTGCATAGGAGAGCAGGATAATAACACCTATGAAGGGTGAAAATAGGATAAAGCAGCAAATATGGCTTGCTCGACAGTCAGTAAGAGAAGAAACATCGCCGCCAGCACTGAAATTATCGCCCATGGGTTGCGTAGATAGTCTCGCCTTAATGCAGCAAGCCATTTGTGCCAGCTGGAGTCATAAAACTTGTTTACTCTCTCAATCTGATTTGCAAGGTAGTTCTTTTTCGAAACAAAGTGTACATGACAGCCCAGCTTATTGAAGAGTTCTGCCACTGCTTGATCGCTGCTCAGTTTGTGTTCTAGTATGCCTACCAAGTGGAGCAACCGCACATCCTCAGCCTTGTCGATGATGCAGTCCATAAAGAGTGCATATATCGTGATGTACATCTTAGTGTTGTAATAGCACTGTTCGAAAGCTATGAGGTTTCGGAAGAGAGGACCCGTATAGTCATAGATTCGTAGTGGTGGTATCTCCATCCGTCCACTCCTAAAGATTAAATACAACTTCAAGAGGCATAGCAATGGCGTGATCTTCATCCTCCTCTGCCCGAATGTAATGTTCAAGAACCATCTGCTGATTCGTTCTTCTTGAACTTCACCCCAGCCCTATCGAGCTCCGTCGCACTAGGAATCCACTCGGGTTTAGAAATTGCTTCTGCCTTCTTGCACTCGGACTTCATGTCCACTTTCTTCCCCTCTGACATTTTGCTTTCAGTTGCAGGTTCCCCTTTCTCCAACTTGGACTTTGTGCATTCAATTGGATCATGTGGCCATCCAGCAGGGATTCGAGATGAATAAATAGATGGAGCAGATGATGGTATTCGCTAGGAGGTCTTTCCATGAATGATTTGGATTTCTTGGGATGGATGTCCTTGAAGAGCCGGAGGGCAAGCTTAACAAGACCAATATTTCTATCCTCACATGGGTTGAGATGATTAAATAGCAATTCGATGATGAAGAAAGGAATTTGGTTCTCAAGCTTCAATAGATCATGAACCACTAAATCAAGAGTGAATAGCCCTGCCACAGTTGGGTACTCTGGTAGTTTTTCTTCCCTCAATATTTAAAACCACCTCCCTTCCCTTGCCTGATCAGTAGATTCCTTCATTTTTAGCATGAGATAAATGATGAAGCACCCATCAAGCAACATGATTAATGCCATATTTTGGGCATCCAATGTAGAAAATTCTTGAGAGTAGCAGCTCCGGACCTTGCTATCCTGTTCCTTCAACTCCGACAAGCACCTGTGCAACAACTGAGACTCTCGACTTCCATGACACGATAGAAAGTACCGAACACACCGCCACCTGTGGTCCTGCATGACAGGTCCCCAATACGGACTCTCAAATCTTTTGTGGTGAAAAGGTCCGAAGGAAGCAACCACTGGATCGTAGGCTTTATCATCCAACTGCCGGATGTGCTGGGGGACCTTGAAGATGGTGGTGCATGGGTTGCTCCAATGGTCCATGAGGCATGATGAATTTACTTTTTCTCTCACTTCATTGATCCAGTCGGTATCTTCCTTCTTTTTGTCGTCCATGTTACGACCTGATTTGTAGAGTACTATAACTTCTGAGAGAAATTATCTAATTGGCATTTAGTTCAAAACTTGAAATAATAGATTTTTCCATGAGAAAATTTCGTAGTTACTGCGAGCAAGCTACTTCTATTATATAATATCTTGAACATGGGCCAAACAAACTAATTTGACAAGGTGCCTTATGTATTTAACTTATGTAAGTGATTGTATGCAAGTTACCTCTAGCATTTAATTATTTCTCATGCACAAACAAGCAAAACTTTCAAAATTAAGAGATCTAGGCATATACCAAGTGTTGCCCAAGGCTAAGGACGAGTTCCAGAGATAGCAAGTATAGGCCGATTATAAGTGTTGCTTGTTGGAGTCGATTATGCCTTATGTGAAGACATCATCCTAATACGATGAAGCCTCAGAGACAAGATTTGAGATGCAAAAGTAGTTGCTAAAAGATCAGAACATAGAAAGTGGAGCAAACGGGTAAACCAGCTATAGCCACTGTCAGAAAGTGGATGAGTAGGGATTGGTGTCAATGCTGAAAGAGATAGCGGTCCAATAGTTAGGAAAAATATACAAGTATTAAGTTGTAACTCTAAAAAAACCCTTCGGGCACCAATCGAATTAATTACCAGGTTTCTTTTATTAATTTATTTTCAAATTATCATTAGCATTTTTTTCCTAGGCAATATTTTGTAGCTCATACATCCGACTCACCACTACCTTCCTTGAGAAGGTGGTACCTCAGTAGCAAAACTCATTGGAAGTCAAGACAGTAGGGCCTACTGCCATCTATTCCTTATCCTCTTCAAATACCAATGGCATCCTTGTGCATCCATCCCACCGGATCCATTGGTTTACCTTGCCGTCTGTCTTATCTTGAGAGTGGGGAGAAAAGAGCATCAATAGTTGGATTACAAAATCTTTTCTCATTAAAATGCACCTAAAGAGAGAGAGAGATGAGAGAGAGAGAGACAGAGAGCGAGTGTGTGTGTGCATGTATATATATATATCTAGATGTTACCAGATGTTCGTATGCCGAGTTTGGGTTGGCGCCCATGATGGGCAACCCAAGCCTGGTTTTTAAATTTGAAGGAAAAGAGGGAGAGACCCGTTGGGAGAAGTTGATGTATGGTTCAAACCCTCCTCTTACCTCTTAACTTTGAAAAAGGGAGAAAACTCTCTTCCAATTACAGATTCAACAGGAATCTCTCCCTATGTGTGCACATTATTTTCATTCCACAATTCAAAATATGAAGAAAATGAGTTGCTAAGAGATTTTCTAGGCTCGAAAGGTTCCTCATCATTGTTTTGCTGAAGTATGGCACTTGAGCGGTGAAAAGGTGTGATTCCATATGATGATTTCATGCACGACCTACCAGCTTGGTGGTGATGAATTTACGCACATGAAATGATCAAAATGATCTTGAATTACTTATGTTTGGGTCCCAATAAGGTAAGTTTGTCTAACTCTATTCTTATTAATTTTTTTCATTTTATACTAGATAATTTTATTTAGGATAAATTATGTTCCTGGTCCTTGAACTAAATCAGATTTTTTTAAAAAGTCTCCAAACTACAAAAAGCTAAAGTTTGATCTCCAAACTATGTTAGTCGATTTAATGTTGCCCTTAGGTGCAATTCCGATGGTTTTCTCATTGAAAGTCTGATGTGGCAAACTCAGTTCTTACGTGGGATCAATTTTGCTTCATGGCTCAAATCAGAGCGACGTGGTTTAAAAAATTTGAAAAATACTAATGACATGGCTAAATTCCTAATTTCATCTTCTTCCCCATCTATCTTCTTCTCATTCCAAAATCCTAATAGAAAAATAAGAGGAAAAGCCCTCTTCCCTCCATGGCTGTTGCCCCCTCTTCCCCATCGCTTCATCCTTCTATGGCTCCCTTCCCTCCATGGCCCTATCCTCCTCCATCCTCCCAACCTTTTCTTCTTATTCTCATCACTCCATCTTATTGAACTCCCCCTACCTACCTCCTCCTCAAATCTCTCATTTCTATCTTCTTTTCTCATCCCAAAACCCCAATGGAAAAAGTAGAGAAAGAAGAAAACCCCCCTTTCCTTCATGGTCCTATCCTCTTTTGCTCGATTTTCTTTCTACATCTCCCATTATCTTCTCCCAACACTTCTTGCAGAGCCAACATCGATTTCATCATCTTCTTCTTCTATTCCAAACTCCCCTTTCCTCCATGGCCCCATCCTCTTCAAAGAAGATAGATCTAAAGTCATGGAAGAAGAAGGAAAATACAGTTGGGGAAGAAAAAAGAATCATTATTTATCATATAAATATTTTTTAAAATTTAATACTATATAAGTACCATATAAGTATTAATGGTTGCCACATCGGACTTCCGATAAGAGAAAACTACCGAAATTGCATATGAGGGCATCATTAAATCAGTTCAGATAGTTTGGAGACTGAACTTTAGTCTTTTATAGTTTAAAAACTATTTAAGAAATCCAACTTAGTTCAAGGATTAGGAACATAATTTATCATTTTATTTATGGATTGTAGAATGAGAGCAGGAGATAAATAAAAATAAATATATATTTTACATTCAAAACCTATTATATGATTTGGATAGTCAATAAATATATATTGAGCGTTCATAAATGTGTATTGCTTATTCCCTAGCTGGACCCACAAGTAAAAATATCAAGAAACCTTAAATATACATCATCTCACAAAGAAGGTAAATCTAGTTTTACTGAAAAGTCAATAATTAAGTTTTTGTGTACAATTCACAAGATCAAAATTAAGAACTCAGCTGAAGCTGTTAGAAACAAAGAAAGGAAAGAAAGAAGTGGTGACACCAAACCTGATATTACATATGAAACACACACTTTTGAGTGACCACGGTATATTTAATAGTCTAGAATCTAAACGAACAAATTAGTTGATGACTTGGGGAGTTAGGGGGCATGCATGCTTTGTTAATCTAAAAGAACACCAAATTAGAAATCTCACACACACCAATACAAATTGTACATCAGCGACCGTGGCATATTAAGAGCGGGAATCTAGAAATCACCAGCGTACTAACGGTTGGCTTTTAATGGAAGTTATCACGAAGCCGGCGTATCTCTCTTTCTTCTGTGCTTCCTCGTCACCTCTACTATTCACTTCTTTGTGGGCAGAAACCACCGCTCCTCTTTGTTCTCCTCCATTCTCTGAAATCTATCAGTATAATAAAAGGCAGTTAACACCCGTCTATTTTATTTAATTCACCAGCGTAGACTGGATCCAATTTTGTGCCGGAAAATATTGACTTGATTTTTCTTGGGTAAGATTCGCATGTGTTTCAGTTTTAAAGAATGTGGTCTTTAATTATATCGTTGAATTTGTTAAAATACTACTCCAGTCTCCAGCTGCGTATACACGACATTCCACAAATCTGTCGCTGCAATGGGCTCGGTTATTGCCTTCCATTTCCAAGTGTTGGACGCATGGCAGATTCCAATGAATCAAGAAAACTGGGATGAGATTCTCTTTTCATATGAACCAACCTATGGGATAAGACACAGCTGCACAACTAATATAAAATATAGTAACTTGATATTTTTTGTAGCTGAGATGTCAGAGGACAGACTTAAGCCAGCTCGCCAGAATAATCTTGCATTAGGGAAGGATTAGTGATACAATATTTAGGTTGCGCTCGACCGCATGCGGATTGTATCCTTTACACCGAAGAATGATTGATCTTTTTTCACAGCATGAATTATTGGATCGTGCTTTGCATAGTTTTTAAAGCACAGCAACTACTTTGTGATCTATGCTGATGGGTAGAAGGGAGAGGCTAAAGTGTTTTGGAAACTATGCAAATTATGATCTAATGGTTGACATCGCAAGAGAAGATCAATCTTTTTTTTGCACGAACGATACAGTCTGTACCCATGCTCAACAAGTACCCACATGTAAGAATTAGATTGAGATTTATAAATTTGGATTAGCCTTGTATCCAACAATATCAGCTCATTCTTGTATAAGATTTGGTTAGGATTGACCTTCACCCAACCCAAACTTAATCAAAACCCAGCCCAACCCAATAAATAAATAATACGTGCATATATATCTGTATTTTAATCATATTTATATTTCATATAGATTAATTATACATTAATATATTTATTTTTAATATTATTAAATTTATATAAGTTTACAACCAAAACTGATGAACGTTCGAAGACTCACTCCGATATATATTAATCCAATAAAATGTTGCAAATCTTTTCCTCTTTTATTATTATTTTATTATTTTGGTTGGGTGTTGGGTTGGAGGGGGGGCGGGTTGTGGGGGTGGGGTTTGTTGTTGGGTACAAAATCTTTCCTCTTCTTAAATTCAAACCTAACTTCACGCGATCTCTCAATATGGCACAGCCTGACTGGATCCAAACTGTAGGCAAAAAGATAGACGTTGTTTCCTAAGGGAAGATTCAACTGTGATCCAGTTTAAAAATATTTGGGTATTTAATTATATCCTTGAATTTGTTAAACTACCACTCCAGCTACGTATGCATGCCGTCCCACAAATCTGTCGTCGAAATGAGATCAGTTATTATCTTCCATTACCACATGTGAGAAGCAAGGCGGATTTCAATAAATAAAGACAACTAGGTGAGATTCTATTTTTAAATTCAATAAGTAAGGACTCAATCCAATAGATATTAATCCAACCAAAATGCCCTAAAACTTGTCCCATTCTTAAATTCCTACCTAACTTCATCTAATCTGTCATTGTGACACAGCTTCACAATAACTAACCAACCAAGAGCAACTCAAATTTACCTTAAAATAGGATCAGGTTGGTTTGGCTATAGAGTGCTCTCTCTGCATTGCAACTAGCCTAACTTGCAGTCTTATGAAGGATTTAAAACGGTAATTTTTTTTATGATGTGAAAATTAAGTAAAGATTGATAAAACTTTTTTTTTCTTTCCTTTGATTTATCAGCTTTTAATATATTCATTTATTTATTTATTATATTATATTCCTTTCTTTGATAAATTATATATATCTCATAGTTACAAGTTTCTACAATAAATAAAATTTTTATAAGAAAGAAAACCACTATATTACTAAATTAAACAGAGTAAAGATATATAAAAATAATAAAGATATATAAAAAATGAAATAAATAAATATAAAATTAAAAATATAAATTATAACAATTATATAGCATATATCAAAACATTATAAGATAATTTATAAATTATTCTTATAATTATAAAGGTATATAAAATGAACAATAATATAATAGATATTAATAATAATAATAGTTAAATATAAATACAAGAATACATATATAAGCAGTCCCTCCTCTAATTAACATTAATCTCAATCTGAATGAAATAATTACTTGCTATCATTCTCACCTTTCTCTTGCATTTTAATAATGGTCTGAGTAAAATAATTACTCCAGCTGCGTAGACACGCCGTCCCACAAATCTGTCGTTGAAATGGGCACAGCTATCATCTTCCATTTCCAAGTGTTAGACATATGTTAGATTCCAGAAAATCAAGACAACTGGAATGAGATTCTCCTTCTATGGGAAAAGACGGAGAGCTGCACAGCTAATATAAAATATAGTCACTAGACATCTCTTGAAACTGAGATGTCAGAGGACAAAGACTTAAGCCAGCTCGCCAGAATAATCTTGCATTAGGGAAGAATTAGTGATACAATTCGGGTTGCGCTCGACATGTACGCACATGTGAAAATTTGATTGAGGTTTTATAAATTTGGACTAGCCTTGGATTCAAAAATTCCGGCTCTTTCTTGTCACATCTCGAATCTGATACTGTAGATCGGATTCGTGATGACCGCACATCTCTTAGGACAAACTTTAAAGATTGTGCAAGACCAATAAAATTTGTTACAACACCCCGAATATCCGAGAATAATAATAATCTACTTTTATAATACTTAATAAAATCTTACACAATTCCATATTTAATATTTTCAATCACCTAACCGAGTATCAATGATGCTCTATCTATTCATCCGTTTATCCGTGAACTCAAACCATAGCCAATCATAAGTATCCTTCAACTCTGAGAAGAAAAGAAAATAGAGGGGGATGAGCTTTACAGCCCAATAAAAATTCTACATACTAATACTAATATAATAATAATAATAGATTAAAAATAATAATGATTATTACTCACATTAATCTCATGCCAAAAATATCATGGTTCATAAAATATACACTTTAGCAAATATCTTTTTATGCAATGAGTCACATCATACAATTATTTCAAACCAACATGCATCAGATTCGATCATACCAAGGTACTCGGCTCTAGACTATCACAGCCATGTTTAAACTTGTGGGTAAAGATAATAAAATGACTAGTCCTGCAGACTATCACAATCATCCATGCAAAGAATAATAAAATGGCTAGTTCTATAGACTACCACAGCCATGTTCAAGCCTGTGGATAAGCAATACAAGTAGCTAGCCCAAGGGACCACATGTGCTCAACTCTGAACTACCACGTCATGTTTTAAGAATATGAGTAGACAGTATTAAAATAAAGTGGCTAGTCTAAAGGACCACAAGTACTCAACCCTAAACTACTATATCCATGTATCAAGCTCATGGATAGGCAGCAGCAAAAGTGGTTAGTCTAAAGCACCGCAACCCCACATACAGTCACACAACTCAATTACAAGCTCATTAGATATTGTAATTCACAGTTACATTTTTTTGTAAAAGTTGATGCACATGATTACCAGAATCCATCCAAATTAATATTAGTAGCGTGTCAAATAAGTTTATACAGAATCATACATATACTTAACAAAAAGAATATAGCATGTCCTATCAAAAACCACATAAATCAAAATTATAGATGCATAAAATAATTTTATATAAATTGATAATTAATGTTTAAAATTTTATCTTTATCAATTTCTGACTCAAGCAGAGTAATCAATCAATCCCTTGATCCATAAACTCTAAATCAAACCATTGCACTCGACACCTTATACAAATAATTGCATCAGGATCAAATATAAAAATCATAAATGATTAGAGATGGTGAAAATTATGGTGAATTGTTCTAATATTAAAAATCCAAGATCCTTCCTAAGGTCAATCAAGATCTAGATTTGTTGAAGTATTTAGATCTTCTACTGATCATAAGATATTTAGAGAGAGAAATCTATGAACAGAGGAAATTTAGAGAAAAAAAATTTGAAGAGAGAAAAATTAGAAAGGAAACTGAT
>KE506594.1:108752-119600 GCA_000441515.1 Elaeis oleifera | reverse complement strand
AATAAAAATATTACGAGAAATATGGATACATCTTAACAGTTTATTTAAAAATTAGTAATGTAAAAGAATATAAATAATAAATTTTAAATCTATTTTTTAATATATAAAAATATAATAATTATTATTTATCTAAATATTATCTGGAAGATAGTTATCTAAAAATATAGGTGTCTGAATAAATTTTTATCCTCGAAAGGATGGATCCTACAGGAAATGAAGAAAAAAAATCCCATCGCACGTTTACTGCTACTGCTCTCGTTTTTTTCCCTTTCGGAACATCTACTGCTCTCGCTTTCTCCTCGTCTCTCTTTTTTTTCAAACCTTTGGACGCCACCTGAGATTCCTACTGTGATGAACTGCCTTCAGAACCTTCCCAAGTGAGTGGAAATCCAACGCCCTCCACCCTCTTCTTTATCTTTCTATCTCCTTCTCCCATTTTCATCTACTTACTTTTATCACTGTTTGGTTCCAGACCCCTTGCTCCCCATCTACAAGCCATGAGAAACCACTCTAGAAGAACTCCGGTCTTGAATCTGGTAAGGTTTCCGATTCTCTCACTCTAGAAGAACTCAGGTCTTGAATCTGGTAAGGGTTTCCGATTCTCTTCGCTTTCTTGAATTAGTTTGTGAAGGGTTTCCAATTCTCTTCGCTTTCTTGAATTAGTTTGTGGCTTTTGGTAGTTGATTTTGGATTCATTTCTTGCTTGGGAATTTGCTTTTGGATTCTTTAGCAGGGATGGTACGAGCTGATCTTGATAGAAATATGGGCATGAATGTAAATTGTTCTATCTTTTTTTAATCTACTGTGGATTCTTTGTGAGATATTTAGTTTTGATTTTTCCATATTCTTTAATTCTTTTAATCCCATGTTCTTGTTATGATTCTTGGCTATGTTTCTATAAGTGGAATTTTCAAGCCCAAGTATTTCCAATGTAGTTTCAATATTTGGCCCTCACTTATTGGGGAATAATTAGAATGGCTGACTGATTGAGTTTTAACTTGGCATAAATTATCAAAATGATAGCATGCCTGTAATACTTGGATGATTTAAGATGAACTGATCTGTGAAATTTTGTCAAAGAAGGATATTTTTCTGCTCGAGACATATTTGTTCCTTTAAGTCTGCTAAAAGAGGAAGCTAGTATTCTTCCCATTATAGCCTTGTTTCTTCTTTGTTGGGCCGAGTTTTCCTGTAACTCTGGTGTTGTTTCAAACTGTCGACACCATTTGATGCAATCGTATGAACATAACTCTGACTAATGGATGGTAATATCAATTCACCATGTTCAATTGTTCATACATCGTGCGCTGCTTCTTTTTGTAAAAGAATTTTAAATGTATGTGCAATATATACTTGCCTTTGTGCATATTGGTTTTATTAATAAAAAAATTAAAAGCCGATCATAACATGTGAAATAGTCACGTTAACATGTTAGACAAAAATTTGATAAGTATTGCTGGCATTTCTTTTATGCCATGTCGTATGGATAACATTTATAACTTTCTCTAGATTTGCTTTTCATGATTTCTATCTTGACTTTGGTTTGTTTAGACAAAAACTAGGAAAAATATTTTGGCCTCATGCTTTTCTCCTGATAATCTCATCACGTATTTCATTTCTTTTTAATGAGTTTAAAAGATGAAAATGCTTTTAAAATATGAAGGTTTTCCAGCATTAGGTCACCGTTGGTAACATGCTGAGATGGTACGGAGCCAACTAACCTTATGAGATCTTTGGATTGTTTATTGGTGTGTTTATGGAAGTGCTTAGGGAGCTGAACTTTTCCATGAAGCATAATGACAAGAAGATACAAAGTCTGGTATCAATTGAATGATGCTTGAAAATGGAAGGTGTGCTTATTGTGGATTTGCCAAGGGTATTATGAGGTGAAAAATTGATTACCATGATATTTGTAATTGAGAGAGAATGTCAAGATGAAGATGATTTGAAAGAGCAGTATGGCTTAGAGTGTTTGATTGTGATATTAGCCTCCCATGCCTTTTGCGCAACCAATTATGCATTGAAGTGTCCAATAAATTTGATAGCTTTGGCCATTTTAAACTAGTTTGGTTGAACCTGACCCAAAAGTTATCCTGTTTGGCACCTTTCTGTGTTGTCTTAATTCATGGATTTCAACTAAATCGATTTCTCTTGCTCTCAATCTGTCCCTGACAAGCCCATGTTGTACATCCCTACCCCCTACAAAAAAAAGAAAAAAGAAAAAAAAGAAAGAAAAAAAAAGGAAAGAAAAAAGGAACCTATATAACTTTTTTTAAAAAAAAAATTACTTGTATTATTTTTTTTATTTCAAGATAGGTCCGATGATCTGGTTCGTGGCTACTTTGATCTATCCTTCCAAAAAATGCCATTTTTTGGCAAGTTTTACTCAGAACAATCACTTTCAAATTCTGCCACTTCTAATTCTCCCTTAAAAAATAGCCATCCTTGGACTTCATGTTGACAATAGAATAATCATTGATAATAATGTTTCTACCAATAGCTACATGAAGCAACAAGTCCTTATTATTTAGATGAATTCTCAATCCATTTCTTAAGGTAATATTTCTTGCATTGTTGGAGCAGAATAATCTGCTTTGACATTAGCTGGCCTTGGTTACCTGGCTGATTACTACATTGCTGATGCATCAATGGGACTTTAGTTGAAATTTCATCATACTAATGGATATCTTCCAACTCTTTTACTGATCTATCTTTGCATGTCCGTTAGCACTAAGCAGCCATCTGGTTGCCTGTATTTCTAGTTGCAACTATAACTAGAAATGCTGCATGTGCATTTGTGAGTGGTTGTTTGGCTTGCTTGCATCTAAAAACAGCAACTGTAGTTTTTCTGTTTGGTTGTTCGATGTAGGGAGGGCATGTCACCCTACAATTGACATGGTAAAATTACCTCCACTAATATTATTGTAGTATATATTATTATAATAATATAATAGAGCAATATAATAAAATATATCATATTATAATATAGTATATAATATAACATAAGATAATATGATATAATATAATTCAAGATAATAATATAATATAATTATAATAATATAACAGGCTATATTTCGATAATTGTTAGCACATTATAATATTATATGCCGATATGATATGGTGTTATGGTAATTATTATTTTATCATATAAGAACTAATATAATAAGGATAATATCATGATAGTTTTTTGTAATTATCATCATAGTAATATTATTGTCATATGATTATTGGAGGGAGAAGGAGATGAAGGTAGCCATTTAAGGCTGCTGCTAGAGCCTGTATATTGGTTTGTGGCCATTTTTAGTTGCATCCCTAGATGCAACGGAAGGGCCATAGGGTGCAACATAATTGCCTGCATCTGGCCCAGTTTTTTAGGCAACCAAACTCCCGCATCTATCCACTGACAACTTTGTTGCAGCATTCAAGGCCCAAGTGCAGGCTATCAAACAGCCCCTAGCTGAAACTTCAATCATCTTGGTTCATAAAATGATAAATCTATTTAGTCCTTTTCTCGACATGGAGCTTAAATGCTTTTGGTTGTTGGAATTTTAGATAATATACCTTTGTTTAGCTTGATTGTTCAAATAAATTTCAAAAGGCCATTGAATGAAAAAGCACCACCATCCAACTGTAATGCTGGTAAAATAATCTAAAGAGAGAAAACTGTGTTACATGAACGACCTTGTTTCTATAGCCTTTTATTGATTGTTTGGTTCTGTGACAACGATATTTTTTCTGGTCAAGTTTGTTTTCTTTCTATTGTTTAAAAAAGTCATTAATTTTAATATTCAAAGGCTAACCTGCTTATTACCCTGCTTCATTTGAATGATATGCATATCTAAGAATAATTGCTGTAACCAGCTATTTGCGTACATATCATGTGTTGCATTTCATAGTTCAGAACCATCATGGGAAGTTAGAAAAAGCTTTGGTGCAATTTTGGAGAACATTTGATGTCTGTTCAGGAGAAAGGTTCCCTTGGGATTCAACTTGTGATAGAAAATCTATATGGGCGAAATATGAAAGAGTTCCTAGTAGATGGATGCTGCAATTATTTGCAAACTCTACCACTTAATATTTCAAATTGGAGTCTCAGACTTTTGATTACTTTTATGCCTTATTTGTACATATCCATTTATGCTAACTCATCTATACATCTGTATAAATATTAATGGAATCCTAAAGAGGGTGTGTTGTTTTACTCATATTTTTCATGGTATCAGAGCCAGCAAATTTGGAGAGACAAGAGTATGGAAAAATGGATTCAATGAAATTAAAATGCCGAGAAATATAAACTTTACTGGTACTTGAATAAAAGGCATTGGAACCCTTTATGTTTATCAGAAATTCCTAAGTAAACACAAGGTAGAAACCGAGGAGAGGGCTTATGATCAGTGATGTCCTCTAAATTTGGATAGCACAAGCATCCAAATATCTTCAAAATTTGCAAGTCATGAGGAGGATAGCCATATAAGACATAGTAAGATGATTTGCCCTTTAAAATAGTAATAGAGGGAGTACGATTAATGAGAAAAATAGTAGTTTGAATTGTATCAGTCCAAAACCTAGCAAGCATGCAAGATTAAAAAAATGTAGTTCCAATAATATTAGCAATATGTCTATATTTTCATTCAGTTATCCCATTTTGTTGTGGTGTATATGGACAAGAAATTCTATGAATTAGATCATATTTATGAAATAAAATAAGAAATTTTTCATTATCATACTCTTTTCTTCTATCAGACTAGAAAGATTTAATTTGCTGTTGAAAAACATTCTCAATTAAAGCCTTAAATTTAAGAAATTTGTCAAACATCTCATGCTTGAATTTTAATAAATATATCCATGGATAGGGCGAATAATCATCCATGAACAGAATATAATACTTGAAACCGGAAACATAATTAATAGGTGCTTGCCATACATCAAAATGAATCAGTTGAAAAGGAAAAGTCGAAAAGGATTCAGATTTATTAAAGGAAAGTTTTACATGTTTGCCAATATGACATGTATTGTAATGAGACAAATTTATTTCATATTCAAAGGGCATATTATTCTTTTTCATAAACTTAGACAAAATCAATTGACTCGAATGACCTAACCTCCTATGCCAAAGATCGTTGCTAAGTGTTGTTGCAACCAAAGTAGATTTTGACTTATTCCCCATGCTTGCAACTCTCGAAAATAAAGGATAAAGTGACATCCCGGACTATTGCATCATAGAAGCTCCATCCCGGTTTCCTTGTCATTCACAAAAAATTAATTGAGTCAAATTCGAATATTGAATGATTGTTGTGACAAAACTGACAAATAGAAAGCAAGTTGTGTTTATGGAAGGAACAATGAGAACATTTTTTAAATCAAAGATCGAGTAGGAGTGTTTAATTTTGTTTCACCTATTTTTGCAATGGTACGTAGTTGACCATTACCAACAAAAATTCTCTCTTCCACTATAGGGCTTAGAACTCAAAAGCATCCTTAGATCTGACATCATATGATTGGAAGCACTAGTGCCAGGATAGCAGACCTCCTCAGGGGATTCATGAAGGTTCATGGCCACAAAATTTCGTGGAAGGTTGTCAGAGATAAAGGCATGATTAAATCTTTATCTATACTAGAGAGTGGTGTGATTGATTTGCCACATATCTGGCACTACACTCTAGTGCATGGTAATGAAGAGGATATCGGCTGATGTGGAGTCAACGGTTGGTTTTGCATCTGTGGTTGTGGAAAGAATTAGGAAAAAAATGGGATTTGTAAAAAGGTTGTGAAGGATATGCTTTTGGAGATCCTCGACCATACGGCCTCCACGACCTTCTGTTTGTTCGCGGTCTCCACGAGATCTACCTCCATGACCATCTCGATTTTCTTGGCCTCGGTTGGCATAAAGGGCATTGACATCCTGTGATGAGCTTACTGGATAACAACTTCTCTGTACTTCGGTCTCCTCTTGCATGAGAGGATGGAGTTGATTGAAGGTGGGCTTAGTTCGGTGAATGTTCAATGCTCTCACAAATCCTCGATATTCTTCTGGAAGCTCTAAAAGAACAGTTATCACAAGGCTTTGATTTGACTTGCCTTCTCCAATTTCATCTAGGGCGTCTGCAATAGCCTTGACGTTCTGCATATACTCGATCATTCTCATTGTTCCCTTTATGTTCTGAAGTTCTGACTTGAGAGAGAATGCAGTAGATGCAGTTTTATCTAAGAATATGCCTCAATCATCGTCCAAACCTCACGTGCTGCCTTTGGTGAAGTAGATAGCACCATCAATAAAATGCTTAGCGACAACGTCGTGTTAATCCATGACAATATAATTGTATCTTCTTTTTTTCAGGTAGAGTAGGCTGGATTGGCCAAAATTTGTTGTCAGTTCCCTTAATTGTTTGACAAGAGACGATTGTTGTGCCATCTACATGTGAGGAGGCTCCAAAACTTTCAAGCACATTCAGAAACACTTGTTTCCAAACAAGATATGTGGTATTGGTGAGTTCAACTAGGACCAAGGTTTTGATGTTGATGATGGGGAGTAGTGAAGACACGTTAGCTGCCATAAGTTTGTTGTAAAATGATAGAATAAAAGTCGCACTAAGAAATTGACAGCTAGTACTGTAGTAGGATTTACTGTAGCAGACTTGTATTGGTATTGTAGCAAGCAGTAAAAATGAGAAAAGTAATGTGAAAGAAAGAAAAAAATTGATGATGGGTTTGCGGATCCATCGGAGATGAGTATGGGTATGGCCGTATGGGTATGTGAAAGAAAGAGAAGGAGAAGAAAGAAAGTAATCGGTGGTAGAGGATCCATCGGAGATGATCACTTATAGCGGTGGCTTACTTTAGGGTTAGGGTTTTGGCTCTGATACTATAAAAAATATCGATAAAAGCAACACAAACTCTCTAAGATTGTATTAATGTTTATAAAGATATATACAGATGACTTAGCATAAATGGACATGTACAGATAAGGCATAAAAGTAAAAATAAATAAGCCTAATACGCTACTGCCATAAATAAGGTTTGCGAATTCAGTATCGGAGCTCGTGTCGGCCGGCCAGTGTTACAGCTTGGTATGGGTTCGTACCAGATCGGACTGGCACGAATCAACAGGATAGAGAAGGGAGAGGGAGAAGAAAGAGAGGAAGAGAGAGGGGGAGAAAGAGAGGAAGAAAGGGAGAGGGAGAGGGCCTCCGACGGCCGTCGGAGGCCATCTGGGATCTTGCTGAGTGTCGGTACATGTGGAGGGAGGGAAGGAGAGAGAGTGGGAGACCTCACCGGCTCATCGGAGGCCCTCGAAGGCCTTCAATGGGCGGTGCCGCTGCGGCAAGCTCTCCTATAGCTGGTGAGGCAGCACGGAGGGCGATTGAGGGGCAGTCGAGGGCTGCGGAGGATGGTGGATTCGAAATAGGGTTCGCCCTATTTCAATTTTATTTTGATTTTTTACAGACGAAGTCGGCAATAGCGTTGCCGACTTCACCCTTTTTTTTAAAAATTCGGATAAAGTCGGCAAATGGTTTGCCGACTTCAACTGAATTTTTTAAAAAATAAATTCGCGAAGTCGGCAACTGGGTTGCCGACTTCACGCGTTAAAAAAAAAAATTGAAACAAGGGCGAACCCTTGTTTGAAATGAAGAAGGTGGTGGAGGCCCTCCTCTGGCTCGGCCGCCCTTAGGCCCCTTGATGTGGGCTTGTCGGCTGCCATAAATGTCGCAGTAGAGGCGCCATCCCTTCCGGAGGCCTCCAGAGGCCCGGTAAAGACCTCTCACTCTCTCCTTCCCTCCCTCCGCGCGTACTGACCTTGGCAAGACGTTGGATGGCTGGCCGCCGGAGGCCCTCTCTTCCTCTCTCTCTCCTTCTCTCCTCCCTCTCTCTCTTCCTTCTTTCTTCTCTCTTCTCCAAGAACCGTTTTGGACACCGGAACCGTCTCAGTTCTCCATCGGCCCCGCTACATATGGGGTGTACCAGGTGGTTCAGGTCGGTTTCAAAACCATGGCCATAAATACATCTAATACCATAAATACAATAATACTCTAATAATTTGATGTCTGTTCAGGAGAAAGGTTCCCTTGGGATTCATCTTGTGATAGAAAATATGTATAGGTGAAATATGAAATAGTGCCCAGTAGATGGATGCTGCAATTATTTGCAAACTCTACCACTTAATATTTCAAATTGGAGTCTTGCATTTTTGACCGGCAAAGAGCGCTTTTTGTTTTCCTGTATGCTGTTTTCTTTTGATGGCTATTGATGGATTTTTTTCAGGCATTTCCTGTTCCTGCTTCCAGCACTGAAAAGTGTGGTGCTGGAGTAAACGATGGGAAATCTAAAATATATAGCAATAATATGACACAGGCAATGGGTGCAGGTAAAGTTGCAACATTCTGTACTTTTGTTGTTTGTAATTAGTTTATGTGCCTCTTGTAGGATCATTATATTCTGAAGAAAATTCCAAGTTTTTCCTATTTACAACCATGTTTAGTGTAAATGGAATTTTCTAATTTTTTTTCTTTTGTGTTTTGATGAATGTGACCCAGTGCTCACGTACAGGCATGAAGTTGGAATGAACTATAATTTTATTCGGCCAGACTTAATTGTTGGCTCCTGCCTGCAGGTTCTTTTGTCATCTGCTTTTTCTTTACAATAAATTTATCTGTTGTATCTTTTCTGATCTTAGTTTGATGTGTCTTATCACAGACCCCATCAGACGTTGACAAGCTTCACAAGATAGGGGTGAAAAACATTTTCTGCTTGCAAGAAGACTCAGACCTCGAGTTTCCTGATTGCTTTTTCATGAGTAGTATTTCTTGATTTTTTATATCCCTTTTTCTCCTCCATTGAAACAATTAATTATATGAACTGGAATTTAAAGCTTAACAAGGAGTTGATCTTAAACTTTAGATGGGGATAAATTTTCCCTCAAGAGAATAAAAGGCATGGAGATGGATTTCAACAGCATGTATGGAAGATATGATGAAGAGCTTGCTCCACCAAACCAAAGTTTAAGTAAAACCCAAAGATAAGAAGTATGGAGAAAGGAACTGCATTTCCACATAACAAAAGCAGGAACAAATCCAATTTTCGATTTTCCTTTAAAGTTCCATTTATTCTTCTTTCTACACCTCCCACTATTTGGTATGGGGAAATGAGGTCTTACTAAAATTCATGCTGGTACCCTTATTTGTACAAATTGAAGGGTGGAAGTTAGTGGTGAAGGGTTCTTTAGACACTCTTAATCTTCTTTACCCATAGTTTCCTTTTTTGTAAAGTTGTCATACTTAAGCATTTCTTCTAGGGCCATTATTAGCAAATCTTGAATCTTCAAGGGACCAAAGGATTCCTAATCATTTGTGAGAAAAGAATTTGGAGACCCCCCTATAGCCACACACTGAATAGCACCTACCTAAAAATATTATGACATTGCCCTCAAGATTGTGGCAACCAACAAGGGGCTCCAAATTCCAATGACGAGTTATACTTCCGCAATTCCTCATTCATAGGTTCTTCTTAAGATGGTTGTTTGGCCCTCACCTAGGATTCATCCCTTTTTTAAAGGAATATGGGAAGATTTCATGTACACAATACCGAGCAGGATATTAGTCTATGCAACCTCCTTTGGAAGGATGAGCCTTCAACTTATTTGGTTCCACTACTATTTATTTAGACTTTTCATTTTATAATTTTCAAGAATGGCACTGTACTATCTGTATGCTTCTCTGTTCTATGTGCACTTTGTTATTTTTAACTTATTTATTTCCATGATCTACTTGTTGCTAATAGATTAGCCTGTCTAAGTGCAATTCCTAATTATTTGGTTTGTTTATTCATCAGACCCTTCACTTGATATTATTTTTCATCAATTTGGCATTTGTCTCCTATAATTCACTCTCTGTCATGCAACTCTTAACTAAAAGTTTATTCAGGGCTCAAATTTTGCATAGTATTGGTCAGTTTTGTCTATGGCTGATTCCAAAAGCTGGAAGGACTGAAAAAGTATCCTTATTGTTGTGAACCAGCACTGTAGTTGTATATCAACCAGTCTCTACACACAGTTCTCACTCTTCTCCTTACTCTCTCATAAATGGCTACAAAGCTATCCATTTATCTAGCAATAGATCAGGCTTCCTTTACTAATATATTTAGATATTTTGGGGTTGACATTAGTGCCATTCAAGAATTTGCCATGAGACGTGATGATATTGAACACCATCGCACTGAAATCAGGTCAGTTGATGACTGCATATTATAAATTGATATCACCATGTCAATATCAAGCTAATGCCTTTGTATCTTCTTTAGATAAGCCAATATAGACTGTTCTCATACTTTCTAACCTTGAAGTTATTGCTCTTTATGCTCTTTATATTTTTGACAGGTTATTTGTTTTGTAATTTGGCTAGTTTTGAACAAATGTAGGTCAGAGTTTTAAAATTCTGATTTTCTGGCAATGGATATTGTTGCTTCTAAAACCCTGGTGCCTTAGCTGATCCACATTCCATCACTATTTAGCAAAATTTAGATTAGTCATACTTATGATAGTGAAACTTGTCGTATTGATCTTGCTCTGACCAAATATGGCATGTGAGCTACTATTGCCATGTCAGTATAGTTCATTTATTATTTCTTCATCTGCATTGTTGTGTATGATATTTTAACATTTTTTCTTCACTTTGGTTATACAATTATTTTCTTAGTGCAATCATTTTGAACTGTTTCTCATTCGCCAACAAGGTGTCTTTAAATTTTCGCCTCCTTGTTCTTGACACTTACAGAAAAACTAAGCCCTTCTGGTTATTGGAATATAGTGGGCATGTGATAATTGGGATGTTTTATTCTTTATTTTCTTTTGGTTTT
>KE506594.1:92967-108732 GCA_000441515.1 Elaeis oleifera | reverse complement strand
GTGTGTGTGGGGGGGGGTGTTGGGGTTCTCCAACAAAAGAAAACTGATAGTTCTATTTGCAGCTTTTAGGTGGTTTAGGGTTCTTTTTGAGTGTATATTTGCATTTTTTAAACTTTAGTATGGAGGGCTATGATTAGGTTATTTTATTCCATAATTTAAATGATGGAGGACTCAAGGAATGGTTAGTATTTGATAGGTTTGATTGAAGGATTTTTATGCAGCTGTAAGACATACAGGATAATCGGAATACTTCCACTAGGTATTTTCAACAGAAATGTTAACCATTTAATAATCCATTTGGTTCTCTGCACCTTCCATAACCTTCTTTAATTCGCAGACAATAAGGATGCATATTATTTTTCTTTCCCCCCCGCCCCCCGCGGCTACAGTGCTGGTGACCCTCTTCGTTGAGAGGAAAAACCCTCCCTTCCCTTCTTCCTCTCCTTCACTCCCTCTCTCTCCTTTCTCCACTTCCCTCTGCTTCTCTCTCACTCTTTCTCACGTTCGGGGTTAGAAGGGCCTTACGAGATGCCCAAAGAAGCTGCCCCCTTTCCTTAAAAGGGGAATCATGAGGCATCCCAGTTTGGATGGCCTTGTACTGACAATAAGGTATAGGTACCAACCAGTGCCAATATAGTTCGACCAAGATGAGTGACACAAGTGTTGTGCTGGCTGAACCGGGGTCTGTATTGGCCATTACTAACCTGTCCCTGCTGGGACGCCCTGTCTGGGGCTGGTTTCAGTCCTATCCTGGTGTCGTTGTTCTAGCAGAATAGTATGATACTGCTGGTACTGTACCGTTTTGCTGGTATTCAAACCTTGTTCAGGATACTCTCTCTCTCTAGATGCCCCTATACTTCCTAAGTACTTTAGCATGTATTTGTGTTTACATGCCTTTGTTCATAAGTGTGCACCTTTATTCTTGTAGTCGTTCTGCATGCCTGCTCTAATAGCATGTGGAGAGGTCTTTTTGGTAAACATTCTACCAATTATTGAGAGAAATTCTCTTTCTGTGGAGTGTTTGATCTACCAATGAATTGATGCATATATGTTCTATGTCCTATATGTATTGAAAGTCCTTGTCTTCTGTTCTTAGCTTTATTTGTAGCCTCTAATCGACTAAAAGGATTGTTTTAGGCAAGAACTCTTCCACCATATCATTTTGACCAGTTGGTTCTCTTCAAGATTCTGTTCCTAGAGTTCCATATACCAATTCATATGACAGTACTCTTCTGAATCTATCAAACATGTTAATATTTTAGCTTGTAGCAGGATACTATTTTATAGATTTAGCATACATGACAAATTTGCTGCATTATTTAGTGCCTTCCATATGCTCTGATGTGAGATGCAGCAGGGATTTTGATATATTTGACTTGAGGATGAGGCTTCCTTCTGTGGTTAGCAAACTGCACAAGGCTATAAATCATAATGGTGGAGTGACTTATGTACATTGCACTGCTGGTCTTGGAAGAGCTCCTGCTGTTGCAGTGTGCACCGGTTTATCAACAATATAACTAGCTGTCTTTGCTCTCATTACATTTCATTAGACTTATTTTACTTTTTATCTATGACTATTTACAGGATCTGTTAAAGTTCTATTGCTTCTTTAGCTTTTTCATGTAGTGCTGCTGGATCGGTTCATTGTCCATTTCTGAAATTGATTGATTGTTGTTGAAATTCTTTTTTATCTTCTATATTTGTGATGTAGAAAAGTTGAGGGAATGGATCTGTCAGGGTTTAGGAAAAGTCTGAAATCAAAAAGGTGCTAGAATTAAGTTCTGTCTGGAGTTTTGATCTAGATCAAGGTTCCAAATACTGGTATCATTTTTTGCTAGAATGGTATGGTACTAGACTACTAGGTATGGCACTGTATGGTATTGCATCCTGTATTGACACAATGTGCATCAGAGCTGGTTTTCTGTTGGGATGTTATGGTACTGTTCATACCATTCCATTCGGCAGTTTTAAAACCTTGAATTTTGGACTGAATTATGCAAGTTGGAATTTCAATGCAAAATCTTGATAAGTGCCATGATGAATCCAATTGATGTGAACTTAAGACTTAGTTGGGAATGAAGAGGGTTTAACATGCTTAGAGATAGGTCAAATGCCTCTGGCCGCCAGAAATCAGATCTGGGTTTTCATATCATTGAACTAGAAGGTGGGACCTGGTGGGTTGTGTTAATGAAAGAGAATCTAACCTGTGGATTTGGGATTAGAGTTTAAGTCATTAACTAAAATCTAAATAAAGCAAAAATATGGGGTTTCAAAGGGGCTGCTAGACAATCATCCTGTGCAGTAAAATTTATGACTGAGCGACTGGCTGTTTAGGTACCAAGAAACAGCAATTTGTTATCAATAGACAACAAGAAAAGCAGAAACAAATCTAAAGAGATAAAGAGGTCAAAGAAACACAAGTTATCCCGAAAAGAATAGGGGAAAAGATAAAAAGATGATGTTGGTCTCACTTCAGGGCGTAGGAATTATACTAAGGCTGGTCTCCCACCAGATCCATGCCTCATTCAGGATAGCATATTCTGAGCTCTGCAGACTAATTTCTGTATAAATCTCATTACACAAAAATAACATAATGTTTATGTAGCACTTAAAGACCGCTTGTATTACAAAACAAAACATTCATTCAACTATAATTTAAAATCCCAAAACTTTCCTAATAAGGAATGGTTACCGTAGCATGAATGTGGCTGTGAACAGTAACACTACAGGAACCCAATTTCGTAGTCTATACAATAAAGTTTGAGATCTTTTAATCTGAGCCTTTGATTATAAATAGAAGCACTAGAACCGAAAGTAACTAAAAGGCAAACGGAAGATGCAGAAATTCATAATTAAATTACATTTGACAGAATCGTGAAGCTGGAGCCTTCTCATGCATAATGGCAAAAACATGGATTTCCATCATTCTAAGGCAGATGCTGATAATGATCTAATTGAGATGTTTTTACTTGTTTTCCAACTTTTATACGATATGCTGAATCTTTATCCTGTGGGGATCAAATCTATCTTTGGCTAGTTCGACAATTGAACCCAATGTCTACTCATGATAGTTTAGAAAGTTGACATAGAAGAAAGATGCTTTATCTTCTGGTCTGCAGGAAGGGGGGCTGCAGGGGAACAAGAAAAAACAGGAAAAGAAATGGATTCATTGCTTGGCTTATTTAATTGGTTCCCCACACCCGTATGGAGTCATAGATTCACTTGGATTCCTAATGGGATATAATGATTCTTAATGATCAAATTTGTTGCATGCTTAAAGTCACAATATCAAATCAAATGGTTCTTTTGTTGCTTTTTTTTTTTTTGGTTGCTAGCAAAGCACACACATGTAGGTGAGTCCATGCATTGCATCCATGTTTCTAAGGTCTAAAGATCTGAAACATTATTATCAGTTCTAAAAGTTACGCACTACCAATGTTCATATAATGCAGTATTAATTCACTCCATTATCAAAAAATATCGAATTTGATGACCATAACAAAGTGATCTGTCTTAACTGAATCTTGTAGTTTGAACCATTAATCAATATTCATCAAAAAAAAAGGGATGCTTAATTTTAGTGGCTGTCTGGTTGTCTGTCAGTTTTAATTTGATGGATGATCATGAAATATGATTATGTAAAATGGGTTTAAGGAAGAAAAGGGGACTTATCTTTCATAAAATTCATTTTTCAGGACTCATGACCTGTCAGTTTTTCTAAAACAAGTTTTATGAAAGTAACCAAACAACTTCTTTTTGTATATATAAAACTCATGTTTTGTGTAAACATTATTATAAAACTTAACAGCCAAGAAGCCTCTTAGTCTGGTAAGACAATCAAATAATTTCCACTTTCCAGTAACTTGAGATTAATTATACAGACATAATTTGCTAGCGTGACATGCTGTTTTATCTGCGGTAGGTAAATGTTTTGATTTCTCATTAATTGAAAAGGAAAGAGCTGTCCTCATTTTCTAACCATGTCTGTTATAAGCTGGATTAGTATCACATGTCCAGGTTCTTCCCCTCTCTTTTGGTGCATTTCTTTGCCTCCATTTTTCTGATTCTGTTGTAGTTATGGTTGCATCAATTTGTGTATCTTGCTCAGATTATTAACATGCTGTTCCTAACCATATCTCTTGCAATCTGGATTAGATTCTTGTTTATGTTTATATTATTTTTTTGGCATTGTTTCGATTCATGATTCTGATGGAACAGGGCTTGTGGTTGTAACTCATTTCAATTTATGTATCTTAGGAAATTTTCAGATTATTAATGTAGCAATGCATTTTCTAATGCAGCTGGCTTACATGTATTGGATTCAAGGCTATAAACTTGGTGAAGCACATCAGTTACTACTGGTAATCCTCAAAATCTTCAGCCCTGATAATGTGATGGGGATCTATTTTGGATAACTTTTAATACAAATTTGGGGACATGGTAAATAATTGTGGTCCCAAATTTTAGATAAAGGATCTTATGTATACATTGTTATTAGTGAGAACATTTCATACCTGTGTTATGGTTATTTCATAAACATGATTTTGTTAATTTCGTTCTCTGATCATTTCAAACTAAATGTGAAGTTGAGTTACTTTTGTTAAGAAACCTTGAGCAGTGCAAAGTTGATATATTAAGAAATTGTGAGCATTGGCAAACATTATATGGATACATAATCACCATAATCTGGATTGGCGATTCTCATAATAAAATAATTAATATATGACATGGAATGAGATGATTGGTATGTTTAAAGAAATGTGTGGTTATCAGGATATATTTCCGTGTTTCTTATCAAGAATTTGAATTCCAAATAGGCAAATAGGCAAAGTTTAGACTATTTCCCTTCCGAAAGCTTGGAGGGCTAAGGTTGTATTTCTGTTTCGTCTATACAAATATATTCATTTTTGGGGCCAGCCACAGATGAGAATGTTACACAAACACAAACATGAATAGTGTATGTAAAATATTTATATGCACAAACGTATAACATGCAACAGTATATCTTGTAGCATCCTTCATTAAGAACTCAGTGGCTCAAAGATAGTGTCCAAGATATTAGAAGCAAGAGTAGTATGCCTTTACGATGAGATTGACTTTTTGCATGGTAGATGGGATGCAGGAAAATGTAAGATCGTGTCAACAGAACTAACAGATGAAGCAAAATTAATCACAGTATTCCTTGTTCAGTTACAAGAAGTTTTCATTGTTGGTGATCTGAATTCACTCTTATTGTCACAATATAGTGGAATAGGCAAAGAAAAGCTGGCTGACACATATCAGAGACAAGCTAACGAAAGCTGAGCATTTTTCAACATCCAAAGCAGAGCAATGTGCAGCATCTTGTTTATAGCTTTTCAAGAGATGAGTGGTCTTTAACGTAACACAGAAACGAGATTTAGTTAACTAGTAGGATCACAAGCTTAGTCAATGTAAATATAAGCTGGACACTCTAGAGACAATAGCCAATGTGAAGGTGAAGAGTAGAAAGCTCAGGTTTCATGGAGGTTGCGAATAGAAAAGATTATATTGTATTTTCTTATTCTCAACTTCATGAATACAGCTCTGTAAATACATAAAAGTGGAAAGATTATTATGATAGCTATATAATTATATCCAAATAAATATGGTAGCTATGCAATTGTATCTAATAATCACAATCAAGTAAATATGATAAGTTTCATTCTGGAATCCCTATAGTGATGCGGCCATAATAGCTATGATATTTTATGACTACAATAAGATGATATTTTGATCTTGAAATCTCACCATAATAGCACTAAATAAAGCATAATTCTAATACTCCCCCTCAAACTCAAACATGCTCATCTTGTTACATATAGAGTTAAAAATATCAAAAGACAGAAACTTAGTCAAAATATCAACTAACTGCTTGGATAATGGAGTGAATAGTATTCTGATGGTTTTGTTCATCACAGCATTTATTACAAAATGGTAATTTACTTCGATTTGCTTGGTCTTCTCATGAAATATAGGATTGCTGGCTATATAAATGACTGTCCGATTACCAGAATGCATAAGCATAGGACCAGAATGATCAAAATCAAGTTCAAACATTAGGAATTTTATCCACATCATCTCGTAAGCAGTATGAGCTATAGCTCTATACTCAGCCTTGGCACTATATCTGGTGACAGCATTTTGCTTTTTACTTCTTTAGATTACAAGATTGCCTCCCGCATACATGTAGTAACCTGATGTAGATTTTCTGTCCCATTTATCTCCTATATATCTAAAGTCCAAATAGGCTTCAATTCTAAGATGTCCATGCTTCTTGTATAGCAGACCTCTTCCTGATGAATTCTTAATATAAGCTAATATTCTCAACTCTCAAGACTGCTTTCCAGTGAACTATCTTAGGCTTTTGTATAAACTAACTTACAACTTCCACTGCAAAGTCTATGTCTGGACTGGTGATAGTGAGATAAATGAGTTTATCTATCAACCTCCTATATTGTATAACATCTTCAAATAATTCTGCATCTTTAGCCCAGAACTCTAGATCAATGTTAATAGTACTTTCAAGTTCACACCTAAGTAATTCTGTCTCCTATGATAAATCTAAGGCATACTTTCTTTGAGAAAGGAACATACCTTGTTTGTTGTGTGTAATTTCTATCCCAAGATAGTACCTAGGCTTCTCCATATCTTTGGTAACAAAATGCCGTTTTAAGTACTCCTTAGTTTCCTTTATATCATTTAGATCATTCCTGGTCAATAGTATGTCATCAATATAAATAGCTAAAATAACAGTTCCTGTGGAGTTTCGGCGAACAAAAGAGAGTCATTAGAGTTACACTTGCAGAAATCAGATGCCACAACAACTTAGTTGAGCTTGTCAAACCAGGCATGAGGACTCTGCTCGAGACCATAAATTGCTTTCTTAAGTCTGCATGCCATGTTCTCCCCCTGAGCAACATATCCAGGCGGTTGCTCTATATATACTTTCTCTGTCAAATCATCATACAAGAAATATTTTTGATATCTAGCTAGAACATAGGCCACTTTTATTAATAGCAACTGAGATGATCATCCTGATGGAGTTTAGTCGAGCAACCGGTGAGAAGATCTCAAAATAGTCAACGTCATAAGTCTGAGTAAATCTTTTGCAATAAGTCTGGCTTTATATCTGTTACAGTCCCATTTGGCAGATATTGGATAGTGAACATCTATCTGCAAGCAACAATGTTAGAGTCAATAGGAAGATCAACCAGATCCCATGTACCTTTGGAAAGGAGAGTGGCCATCTCCTCATCCATAGCAGCCTTCCAAGCTGGATTATCCAAAGCTATCTTGTAAGACCTGAGTATAGACACAGATGACAAGGATAAGGCAAACTAGCGAAAGGAAGGAGTAAGACGATCATAGGAACAAAATGAGAAATGGGATGAGCTGTGGTAGATCATTTACCTTTACAAAGAGTAGTTGGCAAATCTAAATCTGAGATAATCACAGGAGATTCAGGTGGTTGATGGCTTGGATCTCTAGTTGAAGATGAGGGATCAGTTTGAGTAGAGATAGGTGCATGAGATCTGTCTTCTGGTATACACCTGCAATGGTTTAGCTGTAATACGAATAGGCACAGATTCAACTAACCCAACTGGTTAAGGAAGAGGGATATGCTCAATAGTAAAGTTTGGAGACCCATCAGAGAAATAAGGAGTGGGCTTAAAAAAGATAATATCCGCAGATGTATGATACTTTCTAGTCACCGGATCATAACACCTATACCTCTTTTGAGTCTGGGAATACCCCGTAAAGACATACTTGACTGATTTGAGTGATAATTTGTCAAGACCAGGATGAAGATCCTGTACAAAACAGACACATCCAAAAACATATGGAGAAAGGGAGAAAATGGGTTTATTAGGATAGAGACATGAATAAGGGATATCTTCTTGAAGAACTGACAACAGCATTTGGTTAATCAAATAACAAGCAGAGAAAAAAGCATTGGTCCATAAATATTTAGGTACATATATTTGAATCATGAGAGTGTGAGCGACATTTAGTAAGTGTCGATATTTCTTTCAGCAACACCATTTTATTAAGAGGTGTGGACATAAGTAGTCTGATATAAAATACCATGAAAAAGTAAATTGAGAAACATCATGCTTTAAAAATTCAAGAGTATTATCAATGTGAACAACATGAGTGGAAGTGAAAAACTGAATTTTATTTCATCATAAAAGATTTTGAGAACATCAGGAACTTGTGTCTTATCTTTCAACATAAAGACCTAGATTATTTTAGAATAATCATCGACAAACATAATAAAAAATCTAAATCCAGCAATAGAAGTAAAACGATATGGACCCCAAACATCAGAATAAACTAACCCAAAAGGGACAGAACTGCATTTATTGACTCGACTTGGATAGGAGGCATGATGGTGCTTATCCAATTGACAGGACTTACACTCCAAAGAAGATACAGACAACTTAAAAGGTAGAACTTATCTTAGCTTCTGTAAGGAAGGGTGGCCTAATTGATGGTGCCACAATAATGGAGAGATAGACGATGACAAAGAAACCACAGCTAAAACACTAGAAGATGCACCATTATCAAGATAATAAAGGCCACCTTTCTCATGCCCCAAACTAATCCTCGTCCCAATCTGTAGATCATGAAAAACATAGCACGTGGGAAAGAATGTCACAGAATAATTTTTAGATCTGGTTATTTGGCTAGTGGACAAAAGGCTAATAAAAACTTTGGAACATAAAACACATGATCTAGAAAGTGATGAGGAAGCACGAACAACTTCCTCACCTAGAACAGGACAAGAAGAGCCATCAGCAACAGCAACAGCAACAGAAGGAATAGGACTAGAACTAGACAAGAAAGTGAAATTGATTTTATACATGTCATATGAGATGATGCTTCTGAATCTAATACTCAGGAATTAGCAGAGGAAGAAATGAACGCACCAGTACCTGGAGTGATGGTGTGAGTAGCTGTTGTGCATATTGAGTAGATTGAAACTGAAGAAATTTCTTATTCTCAGTCTGAGGAATTTGCATCACGTTAGAAGGAGACAATGGTGTTGGAACAAGAGTATCAATCATAGTCTCTGTGGAAACCAACTGCACCTAGTCAGGTTTGCTAAACTTGAGCCAATATTTCTCAGACACATAGTTGTTGCACCCACAATGTAAACAGTGATGTGGTCTCTTGTCAGATGTGAGCAGATGACCACTACCAATACCACGGCCTCCCCCTGAATCTCTACCACATCATTGACCATGGCCTCGACCACGGCCACTAACAGCCATAGTCAAGTGCTCCATTTGATATGTAGTGGTAGAGGCTAATGTAGTTCTAGTGGAAACATCTAGAACTCTAAAAAAAGTCACAGATGTAAAAAGAACTAAATCACCATCAAGAATTTGATTATGAATTTGATGAACTAAAGAAGGATTCAACGCAGACAGAATTTAGCAACAGCCAGACCTTCATGATAGTCTTTTAACTTCTATGGATCCAGGACTAGAGGCTGATGTGAATCTAACTCATCAAGAATACCTCTCAGAGAGGCATAGTAATCGGTTACAAGTTTATCACCTTGCTATAGTGTGAAGAGTTGCTCATAGAGTTCAAATACCCTTGATATATTCTTCTCATGCCCATACATCTCTTTAAGGGTGTCCCAGATTTGCTTCGTCATCTTTAAGAATATGACACCAGTACTAACTTCTCTTCCATGCTATTCCATAATCATGACATAACACAACAATCACTAGCTAACTAGTCTTCCAAAGTAGGATCTTTGAAATTTGGAGGATCATCAGTCAAGTGCTGTGCCTTCCATTGGGCACCAATAAACAGTTAGAATGATTGGGCCCATAAAAGATAGTTAGTGCCATTAAGCTTCACTGTAGTTGCTGTTAGATTCTTTATCGTGGTGTCAGAATTGGGAGTTAAAGTATCGAGAGTTGTTTGTTATCGTTATTTGAGGATGCCATAGCTGTCAGAAAAGAGGAAAGAAACTACCAAACAGTCAGACAGTGAAAGAGAGGGGGGCAGCCAGAGAAATCACGAGTGGTGTACCACTTTCGTGATTAGTAGATAGCCAGATAACCTTTACACGGCATAGGAAAGATACCTATGCCATATAGAAGAAGAAAGAAGAGGGAAGGAAGATCAAGAAATAGGGAGAAGATCAAGAAATAGAGGGTGAGATCAAGAAGAGAGGCGGTGGGTGGTGAGGGAGGAGGTGGCGGCGGTGGTTTGAGGTGGTGGAGATGGGTGGCGGCTAGGGTTATGGAATATGGTGTTTTGATACCATGTGAATAGAAAAGATTATATTATATTTTTATTCTCAACTTTATGAATATAGCTCTACAAATACACAAGGCGGAAAGGCTACTATGGTAGCTTTACAATTGTATACAAACAAATATAGTAGTTATACAATTGTGTCTAATAATCACAATCAAGTAAATATGGTAAGTTTGACCCTGGAATCCTTATAGTGATGCGACCATAATAGCTATGATATTTTACAACCACAATGGGCATGATATTTTGATCTTGAAATCCCATCATAATAGCACTAAATAAAGCATATTTCTAACAAAGGTTTTTAAACTGCTCAAGGCAGAAGTACAGAAACAAAATGAGTGGTATTAATGAATAACTCGCATGGACAGCATGTGCAAGTTATATTGAGAGATTATTAGGCAAACAAGGGCACCACCAAGTTTTCAATAACAAGTGGGATGATTAAGCACTTCACCTTTTTTGGGCTAGGCTTCTGATGCATCTCCATCATGTTATTAACGGTGTTAGAAATAAATAGGTGGCATGATGGTATAACAAAATATACTTCTGCCACAGCAAATTCGCTCTAAAGGGAAGACAACTCAATGATGCGAGACAACCCTAAAGAAAAGAGCAAGAAACCAATCCTAATGATCAAGCTCCCCTCTGCTCATCAACAACAAATCACGTCTGATCAGGGGCATCATTATTTTCAGGACATACAGTATATTTGCTTATACTCTGCTCAGGAGGCATGATTGATTGATACGAGACTAAAGTAAGATCAATCTAAATGATGTAGATGAATGTCATTCTGAGATCAGTAAACAACTAGTAATAAAAAAGTTCATAAACAAATAGTAGTAATTAAACATACTCACGAGTAAATGCAAAAAGAAATATGAATGGAATGAGAGAGAATAAAATATTAAATCCGTGAGAAAATTCGAGAAGATGATAAGAATCCGGATTGTGGTAGTTAAGAAACTATCCTGATTAGGGCTCTTAATCTTTAACCAAACAGATCCATCGATAAAGAACTAGGTCTTTACCAATGTTGGATCTAACAAAAAAAATGAAAATCAAAGATCAACTGAGAAGGAACGAAGGTCCTTGACAGCATATGATCTGTAGAATAAGAGATCACTCTTTTTTCTCAGCATGATAGATGAAAATTCTGGAGGAGATAGATCTTCTCTTGGTGGGATATGCTTATGTGGGTAGATGGTGGAGTCGAATCGGGATTGTAGGAACACTGGATCTCAAGTAGATAAAGGTTAAAAGGATAGGATAGAAAGTGGGCCTCACACCCTCCTCTTGTGGGGCGATTTTAGATCTCACACCCTCTCTCTCTTGAAGCAATTGACATAAGTATTTGGAGTGTTTGTAAAATCATTCATTGATGTCGTCATGAAAAATACAAAAGTTTATATAGGACCTTAGGGGTCTTATTCTTTAGGAATCTCTTATCTTTTATAAGGAGAAAATCAGCCATCCCACAAAAAAGTAAAGCATTATGTCTAGTTTTTAAACAAAGGAATCTATCATAGAAAGAAATTAGCCTTCAACAAAATAAGTAAGTAGCCAAGAACTTTTAAGGAATCCTAGGAAAGAAATGAAACTCCATATGGGCGCTTAATGTTTGGCATAACTTGGCATAAGAATCTTTAGGCACGGCATATGCTGGCATCCATATTTCTTCCCTAGGTATGTGGAGAGTGGTGGCTCCAAAAGTGATATGGATAAACCCAATACAAACCCAAGTATGACCTTATGGATCCAAAACTAAATGCATCAAAAATTTATTGACTGAAAATAATAACTGAAGTAGAGTCAATCTAATGGGGCTTCTTCAATCCAAATTAATTTAAATCATATAGCCGACTTCTGATGGCTCTGGTGTCCGCACCAATTCTCCAGAGGTGGAGAGAACTCGATCCTATCGAGTGTGGGTCGATTCCGCTCTGATGATGCTCAAGCAGATCAGGATCAATGCGCTGCAGCTCTTTTCGAGTGACCTAGGTATCTTCAAACTTTGATCGACCTCGCCATCTGACCAAATATCACTGATAGCCTCTACTCTGAGTGGAGAGGATTTGCTCATCCAAAATTCTCTCAATCTGATCATAGTTTTGCTGACATTTTGGCTGGTGGACACTCAGGAACAGATTCGCTTTCAAAGGTTGGTTCAAGATCAAACGGCTCACTAGGTATCCGAGTTGGCTCTTTATAGGCGATGAGATCTGTAATGTTAAAAGTAGAGCTAATCTCAAAATCAGAAGGAAAGTCCATAACATACGCATTTGATCCGATTTTCTTTATGATCTTAAATGGACCTGCTCCTTGAGTATGTAACTTCTTTACGATTCTGGATGGGAGCTGTTCAGGCCTCAATCGAACCATCACATAGTCTCCCTCTACAAACTCTTGGGTATGTCGATGAGAATCTGCATTCTGTTTATAAACTTTGTTGCTAATGCTAATTTTTTACTGATCTCTTTATGTAAACTCTTGACATGCTGTGCAAATGACTCTACAGATTCGAAAATCCTAGCATGCATGGGCAGTGGGATGAGGTCTATTGGTTCTCTAAGTTGATATCCATGAACTACTTCAAAGAACTCATGCCAATGAATCTATTAACAGAGCTATTATATGCAAATTCGGCTCGGGGCAGTAAAAGATTATAGTTACCCATATATTTCTCAATTAAGTAACGCAATAGATTTTTAAGACTCCTATTGACCACTTTGGTCTGACTGTCCGTTTGCTGGTAATAGGTAGAAAAAATTTAGTTTGTGTCTAGAAGGTGTCATAGGATTTTTCAAAAGTAGCTCATAAATCTAACATCCCTATCTGATAAATAATTTTAGGCAATCCATGTAGTCTAACAATCTCATCAAAGTATATTCTTGGAACTTTCGACGCATCGGACGTTTGGCAACAGGATAAAAATGGGCCATTTTTGAAAATCTATCTACAACCATTAGAACAGAATCATGCTTCCTAGTTGTCTTAAGTAATCCCAAATAAAATCCATACTAACGTCTTGCCAAGGATAGTCTGGTATAGGTAAGGGTGTATGTAGATCGGTGTTTATTTCTCTGCTTGGCCACGGCACACGTTCTACACTGGGCAATAATTTGGACGACATCTCTTTTCAAGCTTGGCCAAAGAACTGAGCTTCTACCAACTCTATAGTTTTATTCCTATCAAAGTGTCCAGCTAATCCTCCAATGTATAGTTTCCAAACTAGAAAATCTTTTAAAAATGTACGGGGATACATAGCCTAATTCCTCTAAATAGGTAACCATCCTGAAGGGTGTATTCACTATATTCTCTAGATGGCCCTTTACGTAAAGCGATAAGTATGTCACCAAAATTTGGACACTCCTCATAATCTTTTTAACCTTATCAAAACCAACAACTTCTATACTAATGGTGAACAGCAAAGTGTGACGACGACTCAGGGCATCAGCAGCATGATTCTTTACACCCGTACGATGTTTAAAATAAAGTATAAGCTTGCAAAACTCGATCCATTTACCGTGTCTATGATTCAGTTTCTTTTGAAAGAAATCGAAGGGCCTCATGGTCAGAGTATAAAATAAATTCTTATGATAGTAGGTAATGTCTCCAATATCTTAAAGCTTGGATTACCGCATAAAATTTCTTATCGTAGGTAGAATACTTGAGTTTAGAATCGTTAAATTTCTTGCTAAATATGCTATTGGATGACCTTCTTGATTAAGGACACCACCAATTCCAACTCCTGATGCGTCGCATACTACTTCAAAATCTTGAAAAATTAGGTAGATGTAAGACGGGCATGGATCATCTTGTCCTTAATATCTAGGAAGGCTCTATTGGCTATCCTAGTCTATTCAAATCTTCCTTTCTAATGCAGTCAGTGATGGGAACGACATGGTGCTAAATCCTTTTATAAACCTATGATAAAAGGTTGCTAATCTATGAAAACTTCATATGTCATGCACACTCTTGAGTACCGGCCACTCAACTATTGTTCTAATCTTTTCAGGATCGACAGACACACCATCAGGGATAATAACAAAACCTAAGAAGATGATACAGTCTATTATGAAGGTGCACTTATTAGGATTAGCATACAAGCTTTCTGTTATAAGAACTTGGCACACTCTTTGGAGATGGTCTAGATAGTCTTTCTTAGTTCGACTATACATCAAAATATCATCAGAGTATACAACTACAAACACTCCTATAAACGGTCATAGTACTTGGTCATCAACCTCATGAAAGTACTAGGGCATTAGATAATCCAAATGGCATCACCATCCACTCATATAAACCATCTTTCATCTTAAAGTAATTTTTACTCATCTCCCGATCTAATCTTTGCTTGATGGTAACTGCTCTTAAGATGAATCTTAAAAAAATAATGACTTTGGCCATCATATCTAGCATGTCATCTAACCTAGGGATGGAAAAGTAGTACTTAATGGTGATCTTGTTACTGGCACAGCTATCTATGCATATCGTCTATGTACCATCCTTCTTTAGAGTCAATAGTGCAGGAACCGCACAAGAACTCAAACTTTCTCTCACAAATCTTTTGTATCAGCTCTCCAACTTATCTTTGTAGCTCGGCATGCTCAATAGGGTTCAACCTATAGTGGGGCAAGTTGGGTAGGATAGATCCAGAAACTAAATCAATGGCATATTGAATATTTCTCATAGGTAGTAAGTAATCTAGGAGATCCTTGGAAAAAATATCATGAAACTCATTAAGAAGGCTAGTTACTTCCTTAGGATAATCTATCTTAGAGTCCTCACAACTTCTCTTACAGCAAGCATCCAAACTGGTAATCCTTTACTCATGATCGTCTCTAATTCTTTAGCACCTATCAGATGGAGGCTTTTTTCTTGATATTTTTTTTGGTCCATCGTCTATCTTTCTATTGGTAGCCTTAGGTGGGAAGGATTAATCATGATCTTCTTTTCTGATGAGTAAAGCTACAGGAGTTGGTTCGACCATAAATCATTACATCATTATCGAATAGCTAAGGCCGACCTAATATGATATTTTCAACTTCTATGGGTAAGACATCGCACCACACATGATCCTGATAGGAATGAAGCTGGATAGGCATACGGCATCTAAATTTGATGGGAATAGAGGAGGAATCTATCCAACACTATAAAAGAAAAGAGATTAGGAACATTCTATTAGAGGCATTATTAAAACCATACCTAATAAAAATAAATGGAGTCGTTTGTTACCGTTCCTATTAAATAATTTTTAGGCATATTTTTTTTTATTTTGATAAATATTTATAGGAACGTTATCATAAAATCACTCTCAAATATAAAAGAGAATAAATTAAAAACGTTTCTATATACCAATCTAGGAATATTTCAACAAAAATGTTTCCACATGTCTTGCCCAATTTTTTTACTCCTAAATTTTTTTCAAAATTTATGAACTTAATTTTTCCCTCCTCA
>KE506594.1:33997-47310 GCA_000441515.1 Elaeis oleifera | reverse complement strand
CCAGGGTAATCCATCAGATGGATTTGATATTTTGAAATACAATGTAGACAACCTGATCAGAGTTGACAGTTGAACTCTAAGATGTCCTATGATCGTTTTGGTCAAGGGGATGAATTATATGGAAACTATATCCGCATGGGTTCTAAGGATGTTGTTCCACACATTCGACCTATCCGATCATCGGGTACCATTGCTAGATGGTTACTTCGATTGGTATAAAAATTTATTTCTGTGCTACCGACTTAGGTTCAGACCTATGAGGTCACACACATTAGAGTTCATGATCCGATCGGATGGTTGATCAACGATTAAGAATCGTTCTAGGGTTAAATGATCAATACGATTGACATTTAACCCAGTGCAAGTGTTGCAGGAGGATCGATTAGCAATTCGATTGCTAATTGGCTTAATTTGTTTAAGCCAATGGGCTGAGATTAAGTCTAATTAAATATGATTTAATTAGATTTGATTTGGGCTTGATTGGATCAAGTCCAATTGGTTTATTGGATAAACCAAGTACAAGGAAAAACTAGTCCTAGTTCAACTAGGACTTGGGTCAATCTAATTTCTAATTTGATTAGAAAATTAAATCAGATTTAAATCTAATTTAATCTGATTAAATTAGGTTATTAATTGGGTTAAGACCTATTTTAATTAGGTTGATCTAATTTTGGTTTGATTTGGTTTGAGAAACTAATTAAAACAAGTCATAAGATAGAATCCTAGTAAGACTAGGATTTCACCTTGCGCCACATAAGTCCCCCACACCCTCTCTCTTATTCCACGCCAATCCCCTCTTATTTTGTGCGACAAAAGTCCTCTCCTAGGTCTTTCCTACGTCCAAAAGGTTTCCTCTCTTCTTTCATACATGGAAAGTGGTTGTGGATCAAATCAAAGTAGGAATAAGTTTAGATTTCAAATTCTATGAGATAGAGTTTTAGAAATCCAAAACTCTTTCCTTTTTGCACCAAATTTATCCATATTTTTTTGGGATTTTCGTGGCTTTTAGGGCACACATTGTGCACCCTTTGCTGGTGGTCCATGCACGAAAATAAGGAGGAGGCGCCCAAGAGTTGGGTGCCCCTTATCTTGTCATGTTTGGATAAGCCTTGACTAGGTATTTGACCTAGACAAGGACTCTATCATATCTCTCTATAAAACGAGTTTCTTCATAAAATTTTCATAGATTACAGAGATTTGAGAGACCTTTGGGGCATCCAAAAATCAGAGAGAAAGACCTTTGGATCGTAGAGATATAATAGACACAAGATAGGGTGTCTAGGAGAGAGTAAAGAGAAGAAGAAGAGGGTCTTCTTCTAGGGTTGTTAGTTTCATCTCTTCCCTTCCTCCATCTTGAGTTTTTTTGAGAGTGTCTCAGATCTAAAACTCCTCCTCCTACTTCTCATCTTTGAAAGAGTCCAAATCAAGAAGAAGGAGGCACCTGATCAACCATCGAAGAAGGATCAGTGTGGTACTAGCATACTGTGCTGATTTTCTGAAGTAGGACTTCTGGTCGAGATTCGTGGGCTCGTGTGGACGACTCCTAGAGACCGAACGCATGTGCGATTTGCAACATCATCCTCAAGCCCGGATCAGCAAGGTTAGAATGTCTAACTTGCAAGGTAATAGATCTGATCTATTATTTAATACATACATTAGATGTAGTATAGAAACATGTTAATATGATCAACATGTAGTTCATGCTCTATATATTTTAATTCTGATTTAATGCTATGTAATAATCATGTAATAGGATCTTAGATCTAGGGATTCTCTAGTTTTAGAAATAAATTTTGATTTATTTTAGTCTTCCGCTGCTTAATCTTGAAAAAGTTTCAAGATCTAACCCTAAACCCTAGATCTAGTTCCTACAAATCCTCAACCAGATGTGCCCAATGATGAGGCACGACTATGATACACACCTCCTCACCGAATGGTCAATCTGAGTGTGTAATGTATCACTCAATATGAGTTTGTCATTGTGAATGATGATACACCATACGTCATTGTGAATGATATTTTCTTGACCTATTCAGAAATCGTCATGAGTAGAGACTCTGACAGTAGGCTTAAAATCATGACATCCGAAATGGACTCCCTATACATCAACTAAGTATGGATTATGGTTGAAGTACTTATGGGTATAACCCATCAAGTTGCCAACAAGGATGGCATTTTGGATTTTTTGCTATTGCCATATGCCATCTAGAGAGTTAGTCTCTAGTGGGAGGGTAAATACATTTATGATTTCAAGTAGGCATTGAGGAGTAAGTACCTCTATTTTTTATGGGATAGTCAAAATGTTTGACTTTATCAAAATATAGATAAACTATGTGTGTGCAAGAAGATCAGTGAGAGTTCCACTAACTTCTTCATTATGTATGTGGGTGACATACAGCATATTAGGAAGGTAAGTTCAATATTACACTCGATCCATGATATGCTTATCATAAAGGTTTTCATGGAAAAGACTTGGGTTAAGCATCTAATATATTTGGCATCTATAGGAATAGATGTAAATGGATGATTAGGTTGTCCCAGTCTAGGTACATAGATTTTAATGTTGAAGGGATTCAACATGAATGGATGTAAAGGAGTTTATTTATCTATATATTTAATATACCATACCTGAAGTGGATCATGCCTTATGCATTATCATTATTTTCAGGTAGATCCATGATAGGATTTTTTTTTTGAAACTATGAAAGTATTTTCAAAGCACTTGAGAAGTACTAGAGGTGCAATGAATTGGAAGAGTTTCCAATAGCAAACTATGTTTTGACTCAGTTAATTGTTGTTAGTGAAGATTGCTAAGAAAAGTTGCTAGATGAAAGGGTTCATCATTGAGTTGGGTGTAGTCTCATCAGGTACTCTTGCACATCTTAGGCACTTTCACCTCATTTGTGATTTGATCATAAAATGAGTTAATATTAAGAACATCACAATGGATCAGTTCACTAAGCCATACATAGTAGCAGTGTAATCACCATCCTGATTGCATGGGCATCAGGTACAGGGACGATTGGTTTTAGTGCAAGTGGGAGATTGAAAGAATAGTACCCTACAAGCTAATTGCATGGAGATGCGAAGAGTATTTTTTTTATTTCTTCCTACTCATTTGCATGATATTTTATTTAAGAGGTATTGTGTTTTATCATTTGCTGCATCATACCTTTATGATTATGATAAACCCCATAGATTAGGGCAATGATTTTAGGGCTATGATGAGATCATGCCAGCGAGACCTAAAATCTTGATAGCCTCAATCTTAAATATTTTCAGTCATTAGATCATCGAGTCGGAGATCGATGATTTCGGTAAGACTAGTATATCCTATGTATGCTCGATGGAGAGGATGGTTGATCTCACAACCACTTGTGTGGTGATACTAATACAAGGATGTAGGTGCTCATTAAAGAATGAGTTCATAGAACAGATCCATAGGAAGAACATCTTATGAAGTCTTATAGTATGTCAACAGATGGTTCTTCAATGGGAGTGGTGCATATGATCCTTTGATCTGAGATCATCATGGTACATTATGTACATGGACCCTTACTTGGTTTATTCCCTAACACACCACTTTGAGATGTGTGTGGGATATTCTGGATATGGTGAAGTGTGCATGGAGGTTGTGAGTGGTCAACAAGAAATTGGTCACTCCTTGTAGGAGGAGAGAACATCCTATGTGATCTCATAGGATGATGACTCTGAGAGTCTCTAGCCAGAGCAGGGATGAACAGTAGAAATGATTTCTACTGATTCATCAATCGAGTCATCATCAGTGGATCGAGATACATATGGTTAGGTATTTGGGTTTGATATATTTTCATATCCATGGCCTTTTCGGAATGTTGTGTGATCGAAAGATTGAATTGTACGATAACTCATCATGGAAGAGTAATTTTGATATTTTTATCAAATTTTAAATCTTTCGAATAGTCATGACACGTTGCTAGACGTCAATTTTGACTTGTGGACTTATCAAAATTAAAAGAGTTTAATTCTAGAATCGATTAGGAAGAGTCCTAGTTGATTAAGACTCTTGAGCTGACCTAATCCAATCGGATTAGGATTACGTCGAGAGTTTAGATCTACTGCCGACTAGATTTAGAATCCAATGGGTCACACACAATAGAAATTTGGTCTTGATCCAATCAATTTAAATTTATTATAAATTTAATTGGTTAATTGAATTGCTAGCACATAAATCTATCCAAGTTTCAATTGGGTTCAGTACAAATGTGTTTATGCTAACCTTTTGCTTGTTGTCTTGATCTAATGTGATTGGGTTTAAATCTATTTTAAATAGATGGCTTATTTGATTTTTAATGGAAGAGTTCCATTTAAATCCATCTTCTCCACATCAAAACCACATGAAAAATAAATGAGGCATCATTTAATTTAGGTGTTTAAGGAGAGGAGTCCTTCTCCTTTACTTCTCTTAATTTCTTACATGTTCCACTCATTCCTTATTTGTGCGCCATCAGATGGAGCCTTGGGATGTGGGATGTGGAAGAGGAAGTGGAGTCCTTCTCTTGGAAGGAACTCCACACCAAAAATGTTTTGGGACACCCCACTTTTGTGCGATGAACTGGAAGAGTCCAATTCATATCAAACTCTTTTCTTCCTTTAATTTCTATGCGTTTATTAATTTACTGTGTCATGAGATGGCTCTTGAGATTATGAGCATAGAAGAGAAGAAAGAGTCCTTCTCTAGCAAGGAGTTTGAATGCCACAAAAAAATAGAAGCCATTTATTTATGCATTGGATATGGAAGAGTCTACCTTGTCATGGACTCTTGGTATTTCACGTATTCTCTCTTTCCACATGTCATATTTTGGCGTCCAAATTTTTTTAAGCAGAGGAAGAGTCCTTCTGCTTGTTAATCACTTCCTATTCCATACCTTGATGCTTTGGATTAAATATAAAAAATTAATATGTGCGTGTAAGGAAGATGGGACGCCAAGAGTTGGCGTCCGTTAGTGTCTTGTGTGGCACCCTTCATCCCTTATATAAGGGGTGCCCCATATGGCATAAAATTCATCCAAAATTATTTTGGATGTGGAATTAGATGAGGAAGTGGTAGAAAAAATCTAAAGTGAAAATAGAAAGGAAAAGAGAGAGCAAATGGAAAGGAAGGAAAGAGAGAAAATAGAAAGTATGAGATACTTGTCTAAAAATCAGATTGTTCATGTGTTGAACATAAAATCTGATTTGAGTGTGATGAGATCTTTTGAAAAAGAATTCTTAAAGAGGTCTTAGTGGAGGTCATGAAGGCAAACAAGCATTGGTGCAATAGGTTCTTATGAAGGACGGACGGCAGCAAGCTCACGAAAAAGGCTGCAGTACCATGACGAGTTGGGAAGGACCTTGATCAATCCCATGTGGATTACCGTTGGAGGACTTCTACTTTGGAGTCTCATAGAGGTCTCAAAGTTACTAGATCATGGTCTTCTCATTGGTATATGACTTCTGATCTCTTCTTGATGTGTGTATATTTTTATGTTTGATTGTAATCATCAAGGAGTTCCTAGGGTTTTATATTCCAATGATCTTGTTTAATTGTTAAATGTTATTTTTTAAATATTGAATACATGTTAATTTTAAATTATATTCCACTGTGTCATCAGAATCCAACAATTGAGACCTATAAAACTAAGGAAAAGATGTTGAGATGGAAACTTCTTTCTCAAAATTGTTGCATGATGCACAAGAAAAATTATTTTCAGAATCTGGATTGTCAAGATTAGCTGCTATTGTGAAGCTTCTCCACCTAAAAACAATGTATCAATGGAGTAATGCATCATTTGATGCATTAGTTGATTTTTGGGAAAGTTAATTTCAAGTGCTAAGGAGGAGATTCCTAATTCCTTTTACAGTTGTCAAAAATATATGTCCAATTTAGGATTAAGATATGTTAAGTATGATGTATGCAAATACAATTATGTTGTCTATTGGGAGTCATTGATTGATGCACAGTGTTGCCCTGTTTGCAGATCATCTAGATGGAAGAACAGTGTTGAAACAAGTGTAAAAAAAAAAATCCCATACAAGGTGCTAAGATATTTTCAATCAAGCCAAGATTACAAAGACTGTATATGTTATTTGAGATTGCAGAACATATGAGATGGCACTATAATAAGAGAGTAGATGATGGAGAAATAAGACATCCAGCTGATACACTAGTTTGAAAATCTTTTGATAATGAATATGTTGAATTTGCAAGAGATCTGCATAATATTCGGTTGGGTATGGCAACAGATGGGTTCAATCTATTTGGACAAATGAGTTCTCAGCATAGCATTTGACCTGTTATTCTTGTTCCATACAATCTTCCTCTATAGTTATGTATGAAACAACCTTATATCTTTCTCTCATTGTTAATACCAGGACCACATAGCCCAAGAATGAGCATTAATATGTTCTTAAAACCTCTGATTAAGGATTTGATTGATTTGTGGATAAATGGAGTTGAAACATTTGATGCTTATACAAAGAATTACTTCAATTTGTATGCAGCTGTAATATGGACGATAAATGACTTTCCAGCATATGGAGATTTATCTGGTTGGTCTATCAAAGGATATATAGCATATCCAATATATCATAAAGATATATATAGTCGACGCTTGAATGGGGCACGAAAAATGTGTTACATGGGACATAGAAGGTTCCTGCCACAAGGCCATAAGTGGTGCAAGGATGCAGCTCATTTCGAAGGGACCATTGAGAAAAGGATAAGCCTAAACCATTGTCTAGTGTAGAGATTTTAGAGATGCTAAAAAATCTAGATCAATGCCCTTTTGGGAGGAATGTGAGGGCTAGATACAATCAATCCAATACTATTTTAATTGAATGAAGAAGAGTATACCTTTTTGTTACCGTATTAGAAGAGTTTGTTAATTCGTCATAACCTTGATATAATGCATATTGAGAAAATATTTGTAAGAATATTATGGGGACAATAATGAACATTGCTGGGAAGACAAAGGATACATTGAGTAGCCATTATGATCTAGTTGAAATGGGTATCAAACCTGAATTACATCTTGTTACAAGAAGAGAGAAGGTATATATGCCTACAGCATAATATTGTCTATCTAATGTAGAGCAAGCAGCTGTTTATAGGATGTTAATGGGTCTCAAAACAGCTGATGGGTTTGTTTCAAGTTAAGTAGATGTGTAAATGAAAAGGAACGAAAGATTTTTGGTATGAAGAGTCATGATTGTCATGTGTTTATACACTGATTATTACCACTTACAGTAAGAAATTTTCTACCGAAAGAAGTTTGTGAACCTCTCATTACACTAAGCTTTTTCTTTAAAGACTTATGCTTGAAGACATTAAATCTAGATGATCTTGATCATCTTCAGAACGAAATTATTTTAACACTTTGTAAGCTCGAAATGGTATTTCCTCCTTCATTTTTTGATATGATGGTATATTTAGTGGTACACCTTGCTGAAGAGGCGAAAGTATCTGGACCCATACAATATAGGTGGATGTATCCTATTGAAAGGTACATGAGGAATCTGAAGTTGATGGTGAGAAATAAAGCACAGCTTGAGGGGTCAATTGTAGAATTATATATTGCTGATGAATGTTTGACATTCTGCTCAATGTATTTGAAAGACATCGAGACTAAGTTCAATCGTCCTTCTAGATACAATAATAATAATAATGATCATTCTTGCCATGCCTCAGAAATATTTCCTTCACTAGAAAATCTAGTAGAAGCTGCAAAATTCAAGACTTTAACACATGATGAATGGCATAAAGTGCAATTATACGTGCTAAATAATACTGTTGGCATTAATAGCTTCATTGAGTAAGTTCTTATCAATCATATTTTTAAATACTCAATTTTTAAACTAATGATATACTGTAACCGATATAGTGAAATTTACATGTTTGTTGATTTGTACATAGATCATATAAAAGCACGTTGCCGAGCATGAGTCATCTTCAATTTATGAAAAGATATAATTCTGAATTTTCTGATTGGCTTCATAACCATGTAAGTATTGAAGGGATAAATTTTAAGTGCTAGATTTCAGTAGATGCACCAACCTAACTATTAAAATCTAATATTTCTCTGGTTGACAAATTACAGTGATAAGCTGATATCTCTAATGATCTTTTTCTTTGACTTCGGGTCCATCATTTACTTCCAAGATATCCCATGGGTTTGATATCAATGGTTATCGTTTTCATACATTTTCAAGAGACCAAAGCATGGGATCTCAAAGTTCAGGAGTACTTTGTAGGGGAGACAATAATTCTACAGAAAAAGAGTATTATGGGTTCACTGATGAGATTTGAGAGCTGACTTATCTTGGATCAAAATATATATTTCTTTTAAATGTGAGTGATACGATGTCAACATCTAGGGTCTGGATATAAAGTTGATAAGTTTGGGATTACAAATGTTAATGTCAATAAGCGTTTAAATACAACTGACCCATTTATCTTGGTCCAACAAGGAGAACAAATATTTTATATTTCAGATCCTATCGATTCTAATTAGGCAGTTGTAATGAAAATAAACTAAGAAATATCTACAATATTCCTTTGAGTGGAAATGACATAAATAATGATAATACAGAGATTGAGGAGGCCTATCAAGAAAAGGGTGTACATGCTAGACACATCAATCAACCATTAGATAAAGATGACAATATTGGCACACTTAGTAGGGATGACATTGCTAGTAAGGAAATGCCACTTTCACTAGCCAAGGAGATTGAAGATCGTATTGCTCGTCCTTCTGAATTTGAAGACGACATATCTGATGATAATAATGAAATTGGGGTGGAGGATGCAGACAACTATAATTAAGCTGAAACAGAAATATACCTTTTAGAATCCGAATAAATTTATTGTAAGTTTTCTAATTAGTTTAAATAGGTGAGTAATTATAAAATCTTATACTAATTTTATATCTTTGCTTGTTTATTATATAACAAATATTCAACTAAAGAATCATAAAATTTATATCAGTTTATGCTTTTGGATTTAAGTAACTAGTTTCATATCTTTGTCTTTTGTTACAGAAATGGCTCCAAAATACAAAAGCATTCCACGTACTATTCTCATAGCTTTACAGAATGAGGACGATGCAGCAGTGAGACAACAAGACAACACATGGAGGTCAACAAGACATCATGGCGTTACATCTAGATCTGGAGGTCAAACTTCTACTATGCAGCCACCATCTCAAGTTCCAACTGGATACACATCTAGCACACAGGTATTCGACTTTACATGTCCTACTCTAGTGAAAAGATAAAATTAATAATCTATGTATTATTTGTTATATATATATATATGATACAATTATTTGAGTTTTTGAGTATGTGGCAGCCAAGTAATGTTTGAGATCAACTTTATATTCTGTATTCATGGTTCATTTATTTTTTAGTTTTCAACTTTCTAAACTCAAAGGGTTAAAAAATATAGGAGCCAGAGTTGGCCAGCCAGTGTACATCTCAGAAAAGAAGTCTAAGCATGGTACTTACAAGGTAATTAATTAGACTTAATAACAAATGGAGGCGAGAACAAACTAGTGGTAACAATACCACTTGAAGACTTTACTGCTCCTGTAGGAAAGAATGCAAAGTACTTGGGCAACTATCTTGGCAAAATCGTGAGAGATTACACTCGTGCTCCAATTGGGGTCTGGTTGTCTGCTGAAAAAAGAAGAGGATATGATGTGGGCAGAAATCAACGGTAAAAAAAGTCTATATCATTAATTATATTGCTTTTTGTTTTATTCTTTTATATACCATTATGTTTGTTTGAGTAAGCTTACCATTTTATTTAAGTTTCTCCTAGTTATACAAGTTCTTTATTTATATTACAGAAATATTTTATGGTTAGTTCAGAGAGTCCTCCGAAGTTCAAAATTTTGGAAGAGAAGGATGACATGACCCCGATACACCAGAGGTAAACAAGAAAAGTTTTGCAATCACTACTTTAAGAGTATGGGTGTAAGCTTTCATCGATGGAAGTGTAAACTCTATCGTGAGTATTACTTGTTATTCGAAACAACTGAGGAGCGGTGAGCCATAGTACCTGAATGGATGGCACCTAACTTATGCTACAAATGCATTGAAGAGTATGAGAAAGAGAGTTTTCATATCAAATCTGAGAAGGCATCTAAAAGTCGGTCCAATCAAGTAATTATATCTACCATTGGGTCAAAATTATTTTGTCAAAAGAAGTATGAAATGGTAAGCTGTTCAAGTTGTTGTATTATATCAACTCTGAGTTTACATATTTAATTGTATCTCTTAATTTTTTCTTATAGATATGTGATAGATGGATCCTAAGACTAGTGAGGTGGCTGATCCTTGTGATGTATGGGAGGCAGAGCACCGAACAAAAAGAATGCATCAGGATATTATAACCCAAAATCGAAGGAAGTATATGTAAGATTTCTAGGAAGTATATGTAAGATTTTCGAAAAGTATATGTAAGACTGCATCTACTTGACATAGTTAACTTTGAATCTTATTTCTAGAAAAGCTGAAGAAGTTTGGATCCCAGCCCACACAAGAAGGTGGGAGACCTTTACATAGGGATGAGATATACGTATGTATCTTAGGGACTCGACTAGACTTATCTCATGGAAGAGGCACTGGTTATAAGTCAACTGTGATTGAAACTTCAAAGACCATTCGCATATCACATGAAGAGTAGAAATTCATGAAAAAAAATATGCAGATATGCAAGCAAAGTTACAGAAGATGAAACTGATTGAGAGGCAGCTAACAGAAATGGCAAGTTTGAAAGAGAGGTTACAATATATAGAAAAATGATAGCTCACTTCCTATTGCATGAAAGGGTTAACCCTCCATCAAATGAATCAAATGAAGTTGACGATGATGAGACACAAGCATCGAGTGATTATGAAGGTAATCCTATGGAGATAAATGAATGAATTAGTTCTTTCATTTTTTTATTTAAGTTGGCTAACATGACTAATCAGTTATACACTATCGGTGTTATATCTCTAATTAATTATCACTTGTTGTTTGCTATTCTTTAGGTGACTGTCAATTCTTAATCAAAAACTCCATTTTTGATCTATTAGTTTTGCCATTAATAGTAATATATAGAATTATTTTTACTATCTTTTTTTATCTTTATTTATTTATATTATTAATATGACACAATATCAAACTCTCTTTTTCAGAGCCTCCTAACATACGAAATAGTTTCAAGTTATGTGTATGAGTCATCGATTTTGAGCCAATCCGATGATTTTTTGACTCCAGTTTGATGAATAGCAACAAACACAAGTAGTAAATGTTTTAGCTTGTGTAAAAAAAGCTTAACAAAGTACTTGGTGAGATCAAAGTGCAAATGATATGTTTAATGAATTTAAATATGAGTTGTTGAATGAGAAACTAATAAATCTTTTATTATTATCTTTGTGTAGGCTTAGATCTTTTGGATGCAGACAACTTTTTGGAGAGATATTAACCTCAAATACTATAATTTTTTGCTATGTATTTGGATATATGTGTAAGTATGTGAGATAAGTTGTTCGAGCACTTCTGAATTTTAGAGATATATTTTGGTCTATTAGTGGATTTAGATATAGACTTGACAACTTTATCTTTTGAAGATTTCTTAAAATTAATATTTATAATATTAAAATCTAATATTTTCCATGCTTATGTGTTGAAGAATTGAATGTTTGTGTGTATGAAATATAATATTAGAAATTTAAAATTTTGTATTTGATTGAAAATTCAAAACTAATACACAGAATTTTAGGAACATCTTAAAAAATATTGATATGCAGGTTTTTAAATTCAGAAATATTTTGCAAAATATCTATGAAAAGCCATTGGAATTGATACAAACATCCCTATAGACTTTTAAAAATGTTGTAAAGTATTTCTATAATTATGGGGAACGTTCTCAATCCATTACCATCAAATGAATGGAGATGTTTAGTTAATGTTGTTGTAACTCTAAGAAATATTTGAAAATATTCCTAAAAAGCTGTATAGATAGTTTGAAAAATATCTCTATCAATTATGGGGAACGTTCTTAAGATATTGCTATTAAATCAATGGAGATATTTAATTAACATTATTGTAACTCTAAAGAATATTTGAAAAATATTCATAAAGAGCTGTAGGGATAGTTTGAAAAACATCTCTATTAATTATGGGGAACGTTCTTAATACATTACCATCAAATCAATGAAGATATTTAGTTAACGTTGTTGAAAATCTAAGGGAACATTTGAAAAATATTCTAAAAAAACTATAGGAATAGATAAATAACATGACTAAATCTCACATAGGAAACGATTTCGCATAACATTTCAAAAGTCCATTTAGGAACGATATAAGCTGTTGCTAAATGGTTTTACTACAAACGGTCAGGAAACGTGTCCAATGTATATAAATAATATTTTCAATCACTTTTAAGCACATGGGTATAGCTAACAGACAAATAACATTCCTAGAAGCTTATGAGAACGGTTTAGATATATTTTAAAATGTTTCTGAAATATTTCTAAAGCCTTATAAGGATATTTCAGTTATTTCAATTTTAAAAGCTCGGATTATATTTTTCGTGCAAAAGAGTGATTGATATCTTCTTCCATAATATCAATCATTGGATGATGCCTTACATACGTAGATTTCAAATAATCAAAACTTTTTCATTTATCCATCGACATAGATCTTGAAATAGCTATTGTGTAATTTAATATTAGATTCGTTCGAAGAAAATAAATTATTTTTATGCAAAAGATCCAACTTGAATCTCATTTCCGAGCCATGTTAGATGGTGTAGATATATACCAAAAAAAAAATGTACATACAAATAATATTTTATAAGATGTAAATATTAATTTTAAAAAATATTTACATAAATTTCAATGTTTAGGAATTATGAGTGTATTCACATTAAAAATTAAAAAACTTATAAAATAAATGGAAACACCACTTACGTGCTGCACGTGCCAATTTGTCTCACATGTTGGTTACCAACCTTGCGTGCCGCCTCTTCGCACCTCAGCGGACAGCGCGGCGGACAGGCGGACATTTGCACAGCAACCGAACAGTCTAATCCTCGCGCCCGTCACTCCGGACAACCGCACGATAAAACGTCAAGTTTGCCACCCACCCAACCAAAACACCCGTGTGCAGCAAACCTTTTTTGTTCTTTTTTTTTGAGGGGGGGGGGGGCGACCAAGCCACCAACCAAAGCCAACCACCAGCGACCTCTCTCTCTCTCTCCCTCTATATATATATATATATATATATATATATATATATATATA
>KE506594.1:0-21726 GCA_000441515.1 Elaeis oleifera | reverse complement strand
AACTTATTTAAGGACTAAACGATAAATCCTCCTTGATCGATTTAAAATAGTCCTAAGAACTTTCATCATAACACAAAAATTCGATATAGAAGATGTACAAGCTTATGATAAAAATTATTAAATAAATATTTTATTAATTAATTCATATATAATTACATCAAATAGCATAACCGTCAACAGACTGACAATTGATTTTGGGATACATTTCTCAACAATCTCATGTCCCTTCATTAGTACATGCAACTAGATTTGCATGTCTAAGATTACATGCCAGCCATGCATCCCTTGCACAAAATTAGGTGCACTTCTAATTAAGCATTGTTATTAAACCCGACTTGGCCTAGTTGGTCAGACCGAAAACCTGGTGATCTGGCCATGGGACTGGGCCAGTTATCTAATTGAACCATCTATGTTTAAAATCCAGCCAAACCGCTTGATCGACTGGTTGGACTGCAAACTGCTTGACCAAGCCTAATCTGATTGAGCTAAAAAACCATTTAACTCTTAGGATTTTACTGTTCGTCATCATTCCCTTCGACAGTTCGACTTCCCAAGTTCAAGACCCATCTTCGATCTTCCCCTTCCTTGGTGACCAAGTCGGTGGTGGTGGCAGCGAGGGAGGAGGACCGAGCAACCGATGGTGGATTGAAGCCTCCTTCTCGGGTGAGTAGCTAATCTTTTTTTTTCAAATATCAGGTGAATAGGGCTCGGGATCGCCCCTCCACCTCCTCCATCCGTGATCTCCTCCGCTCGGCCCCTCCTCCTCCACTCGGCCCCTCCCCCTTCGCCTCCTTCTTTGGTGAATAGGACCCGGGATCGACCCCTCTGCCTCCTCCTCCATCCACTCCTCCATCTGTGACCTCCTCCTCCTCCGCTCGACCCTCTCCCCCTCCGCCTCCTTCTTCGACGAATAGGGCCTAGGATCGGCCCTCCGCCTCCTCCTCCTCCATCTGCGACCTCCTCCCTCTACCTCCTCCTCCTCTGCTCGGACCCTCCCCTTCTACCTCCTTCTCCGGTGAATAGGGCTTGGAATCGACCCCTCTGCCTCCGCCTCCTCCTCCATCCAGATAACGGTGGCTGGAAGTCCTAGTTGGAACTTGGGAGCTGTGGACAACATGGAGAAAATTTTCTTTTTTTTTTAATGGTGCTAACTACTGTGTCATAGTGAAGCAGTTCCTATGACCCGTGATCGTGACTCCATGAGTCTGACACTGTGGGATCATTGCAAAAAAAATATTTTTCATAAGAGTGGGAGAAGATGTTGATGGCTTGATGCTGTTATTTTACCTTCTACTTGTAAATTATAACTCAATTTAATTTCTTTGTAGATTATCAAAATAGCCTCTGTTAAGGGAAGTATGCCATCCATAGGTGATTCAAGTAATACTTCATCCTCTCAAATAAATAGGGTTAGAGATAAAAATGATCCTGCATGGAATCATTATCGAAAAGCTCCTGAACTTAGTGGTCATACCAAAAAGACGAAGTTGGCATATGGTTCTACTATGGAAAAGTATTTGCTGATGGTGAGATTAATCATTTCAAACAACATCTTGCAGGAATAAAAGGAGAAGTAGAATCATGCTGTAAGATGCCGACAGATATTCGCCATCAAATGATACAAAATATTCAAGCTATTGGTGAGAAGAAAAAAGAGCAAAAGAAATGGGTGAAGATTAAAATCCTTTTAGTGCAAGGCATAAGAAACATGAGGAACAAATATATTATAGGCAATTAGGTAAAGATGATGACATATAAGAAATTCTTCTCTCATCAAACAAGTCTATAAGTAATGCAAAAAATAAAACATAGAAGGTGGAAAAGAAAACAAGCAGAAATAGTGGAAGATTATTTCATACCAAGAACAACTCCTGGTGCTCAACTAACTATAAAAAGCTTGTTGCAAAACAAAGAAGCAGTTGAAAAGTGTGATCTTGCAATGGCAAAATAGATGATAGATGCATGTGTGCCATTTAATGCTGTCAACTCTAAGTATTATCAGTGCATGATAGATGCCATAGCTAGTATGGGCCCAATTACAAAACTTCGAATCTTCATTTTATTTATGATTATTTGTTAAGCAAGAATATTGATGAGGTAAAAAAATATGTTGAAAGCTTTCGTGCCACATAGAAGAAAATAGGATGTATAATCATAACTGATGGATAGATAGATCAATGTAGAAGAATTTTGATTAATTTTTAGTTTATTATCCTAGAGAGACCATATTTTTGAAGAGTGTGGATGCCTCGGATACCTAAAAATAGCTGATATATTGTATAAGTTGTTCAAGAAATTGTCATGTCCGTTGGTTTTGAAATATGATTCATGTAGTGACTGATAATACTGCAAACTATGTTGCTGCTGGTAAGAAGTTGGAGCAAGTCTTTTTTATGCTTTTTTGGTCACCTTGTGCTGCTCATTGTCTTAATCTCATCATGCAAGACATTGATAAGTTAGTTTCAATTAAGAACACTGTAGCCCATGCTGCAGGTATCACAAATATATTTATAATTATTGTTATCCTTCGTATTTGATGAAAAATTTACTAGTAGAAAGGAGATAATTCATCCAGCACCCACTAGTTTTGCTATCAATTTTATTGTTTATAAAGCATATTAGGCCACAAAGATACATTAAAAGCAATGGTGACTTCTAGAGAGTGGACAACTTCAGCTTATGCTAAGGATAGTAAAAGAAAAAGTTTATCGATGATGTGCTTAATTTTTTTAAATAAATGTACAACCATTATTAAACTAACAGAGCTTTTAATTCGAGTTTTGAGGATTGTTGACAGTGATGATAGACCTTCAATGAGCTACTTGTATCATGCTATGCATCAAGCTAGAGATGAAATGATCAAGCGATTTAGAAGAAGAAAGGTTATAGTTGAACCTTATTTGAAGATAATTGATTCCCAATGGGATTTGCAATTACACTAACATCTTCATGCAGATGGGTTTTAGTTGAATCTCTGTTTTCAATATGACTCAAAACTTATAGATCAACATCCTCGTAGTATTTTTGGACTCTTAGATATCATAGAGAGGCATTCATTTGGTAATTCAACCTTGCAGGAGAACTTAACTAATGAGATGAGATTATTTAGAAATACAGAGGATGACTTTGGATGCTTATCGGCTATAAATAATTGAAGTCGCTTGGCTCTAGATAAGCTTGTTCCTTAGTTATGTTTTTATGTTTTTATTGATATAAATTTTTTTTAATTGCATTCTATTTTAACAAATATAATATTTTGTATTTAGATAAATGATGGGTCACCTATGGAAGTTGTGCACCTAATTTGTAAAAGTTAGCTATTCATATTTTAAGCCAAACTTGTAATGCGTTCGAGTGTGAGAGAAATTGGAGTATCTTTGAATATATTCATTTTAAAAAGAGAAATAGGTTACAGCACCAAAAGCTTAATAATCTAGTATTTGTGTACTATAATTTGAGACTACAATAAAGATAATTTTGTTATCTAATTGATTTTATTATTTTTATTATTAATTTTCAAACTAATAAATATTAAATACAGATTTTATTTAAGAATCGTAACTATAATCATATTGACTTTGAATTGTTTGATAATAATGATGTGTGGGTATTAGTCGATGAGCCATTGGAGTTAACTAGTGAGATATTGAAAACTTTTTACCATAAATTGGCATCATGTTCTATTCAAAAAAATAATAATAATGATGAGTAAATTATTTTATTGTGTAGTTTGTGAATAAAATATCATTATAATTTTATGAGATATGATTTTTTTTAATTTTTTGTTAAATTTGTGACTTTATAAATATATTGAACTTCAAAATTTAGATGGTGATGATGGTGAAAATGATGGAAATGATATCAATAAGAGAGAATATGGAGGAGATAAAAACATTGCAAGTCAAGAAAATATTTTCATAAATATCGATATAAATTTCAGTCTATTAACTTGAATTTTATGTTATATACTTGTTTATCACTTTAATTTTTTTAAAAAAATATATTGAAGTAAATATAGTATATGATTGTGCACTTATTTGTTAAAATTTTTCATCTTGCTAGCAGATGTGCATTGTTATATTTTAAAGTTGGATTATATGTTTGAATTTGTATCAAATTTTGGTGTTTCTAGATATAAGGTTAGCGGTTGCTTGGGTTTACATGTTGGCCCACTCAAATGCTGCGGGAGGGTTTTGGTAAACAAAGATGACTCTAGTTTTTCTTATGTCATAGAAAAATCTTCCTTGGAGTCACGTCGGACACAATCGAAGGTAGTATTATTGCTCTCTTTAAATTCAGGTTTCTTCTCTATATTTGCAAATAAAAGAATTTGTTATATTCATGAATTATTATTTTCATATATCTTTATCAGCTTCATTTGTGTAGTTGAATAATACATGCTTGCTAAGACTTGTAAATTCATGGCTTGTTATCTGATGAAGTTTTTTATGATTTATGTTATTGTAGATATAATGCATGAGGTACTATCGATTATGTGATGGAAATATCAAATAGGTTTAAACTATTAGTTAAGTGATATTATGAATTTATAAATTTATACCATTAAATCTTTATATTTATAAATATTTAATCTAGTTATTTGCATTTATGGGATTATAGTTGTATTTCATTTGTGTTTTGATACTTGCAGCATTGGAATATATATTATCAGAACTATTATTATATTTCTGGATATAAACAGACTATTAAATTTTATATTTTATATTTGTACATTGATCCGTCAATTCAATCGTTGATCCGATGGTTGGAACGTTGATCCACTGATCCGATATCTTGTCCAAATCAAGACCCGAGCCGGATTTAATAACTTTGTAATTAAGTGGCTGATGGGTTGCGACGTTAGAGAGTTTCTTCCCATGCCCCAGCACCCATGACCTGTTTGTTCGTGTCTAGTTTGAGTAGTGCTAGGAGGAGCACCAGGCCCCATTGAATTAACTTCACATGCCTCGCATTTACGTGCCGCTAAATGCCTTCCACCTCCTCCTCATACAAAATTATCATCTAAGTTCGGAATAAACTGTAACATTATGCATATGTTTGAAGTCAAGTCGCATCAAGTCTTATAAGATGATACTGATTGTTCCATATTTTGCTAATTTTGGCTGGACCAAAACTTGTTCTACTATATATTGTTAATAACGTTGAGACTTTTGATGCATGACAATCCATTACAACAAATGGCACAAACTAGCACTTGCCTGATCTGGATCAAGACTGGAACAAGCTAGCAATCTGCAGGTTGTCTTCTGCATATATACAAGTCAACCCAAAGTCTAGACCATAGTTAACAACATGCGACATAATTAATCTGCAAAACATGATGATTATGGCAAGCATAAGACATCCTACTTTAGGTTAGCTCAGCACAATGCAAGTGGTAAAACAACTACAGCTTTGGTGCGCTTTTGATTTTTATTCTCAAAGGCCAGAGCTTCGGGAATGACCGGACCCTGGATCTGTCAGATTCCAGGTCCTCATTGCTGTGGTGTTATCACTGAACTGTTTCCCATTTTAGAGGCAACATTCCCCGTCCCCACTGTACGCATTATTCTGTAGGCCAGAAGCCAGCTTTTTTCGCTTCTGCTGCCATTATGGAAAGTGGGTCTAGGCGGCCATTAATCTCTCTTTGGAAAGCCAAGGCGCAGGCTTTAGACCGGAGGAGAATGCCGGACGGAACAGAAATCGCGGACATCAGAGAGAAATTTAAGACGGACGTTTTATTTTAGCATACTTCCTTCAATACTAATTTAAAATAAATAAATAAATAAAAATCAGAAATTTTTCTACTAACAACAGTTTTGTGATTAATAAAAATATAATATTTATTTCTTTCTTATTTTTAAAATATATTTTTTATTGATATATACCATGTAGCTAGTTAATACATTCCAAACAAATTAATTATCATGTAAGTCGGTATATATCTTTACATAAATCGATATACAGATTTTAAAATATAGAATTCACTAATACAGAATACACGATTAGGTGATATATGGTCGCCAACTTAGTCACATCTTCAGACAAATTGATAAATAGTTTTTGAAACATCGTATTTATTAGTATACACCACCATATTGAATGGTATAATATTCATCGACTTTTTGATATATAATACAAATTGTTTTGATACATATCCAACAGTGATTCAATACATATTTTTAAGTAAAAAATATATTCTAAAACTTATATATCAATTTATTTGGATGTATATATTGAATAACTGTTCGTTATGCATTAACAAATTTGCAGTATATATCAGGAAGTCAATATGTGCATATCACCGGGCAATATAATATGTATATTAATCAATATAATGTTTTGAAAATTATATATTAATTTACTGTGATGTGTGTATTGAGTTGTTAAATAGTTAATTTATTATGTTTATATTATCTAACTACGTACCATGTACTAGTGAATTCTATATTTTGAAAACCGTATATCAATTTATTTCAAGGTGTGTATTGGCACGCTTGATGATCAATTTGTTAGATGTGCATTATCTAACTATATAATATATATTGATAAAAATTATATTCTAAAAATAAGGAAGAAAGAGAATCTCATACTTTTTTTAAACCATAAGATTGACGATTCCATAAGTAAAAAAATATTTGACTTTTAGATTTTTTTTAAAATCAATGTTAAAAGAGATATGGCAAAATAAAAAGTCCAACTCATTTTTTTTCCTATGGACTGCCTCATATAATCTTTTTTTCTACCAGATAAGCAATTTTATCCCACATGATTAGAACCAAAGGGTAGGCTTCCATGAACAAAAATCATATCAGGATGGGAGAAGAAAATATCAAACAAACTTGCTATTTTGCTATATTTCTCCTGGTACCTACCTTAAATTAAAACCCAAAGTCAAGAACTTTTCCTACTAATGAAGACATCGATCTCATGATTTAAAACAAAAAGAAAGAAATTGCATGTGGCATCCTCTTTTTTTATCATCAAATCTCTCCATTCATCCTCTTTCTCATCAAGCCATCTCTCTTATCCATGAGGGCTTCCTTATCCTTTCTCAGTCTCTTTCTCCTCTTCTAAATCTCTCTCTCTCTCTTGCACCTATAAATTAATGAAATCTAAGAAATAATATGTATGTAATTTTTTATATTAGACAAAGCTAGAAACTATATATATACTAGTACCGATGAATATCATGTTTTGAAAATTATATTTTAATTTATCTAGAGATGTATATTGGTGCTCCAGATAACCTAATTTGCTTGGTGTGTATCATCTAATTATGTAGTATAAATTAATAAAAAGTATATTTTGAAAACTATGTCTCAATTTACTTGAAAGTATGCCTTAGATCACTGTTGGGCTCATATAAAAAAAGTTTGTTGTATGTATCAAAAAATCGATGAGTATATATCATCTAACTATATATAGTATGTACTAATAAATATAATATTTTGAAAATATATATCAATTATATATTCTAAATGATTAATTTGTTAAATATTTTTCATCTAACTATATACTTTATATTGGTAAATATTATATATTGATTTATTTAGAAATATATATTAGCTTTTTAGATGACTAATTTACTCATCTAATCATATAGTGTGTCTTAGTAAAAAGCATATTTTGAAAATAATGAACAAAGAGGATACCGTATATAGTTTTCTTTCTTTTTTTTATTTTTTAATCATGGAATAGACAACTCTATTAGTGGGAGCGGTTTCTGACTTTTGGGCTTCTACCTTAAGATGGGCATCAAGAGATTAAAATGTGGCAAAATAAAAGTCCATCCCATATTTCTCCCTGGTGCCACCCATATGATTTTGTTGTTTTCCATGGCGGGCATCCAGCAGCAAAGCATGTATGCATGCGTGGGAGTTGGGTTCAAGCTCGTGACTCTCAAACTTGGCATTGGTCTGTTGACTCTTAATTTGTCATCTGATAAATTATTCGATGCCATATCCATTTCAAAAAAGCTGAAAAAAAAAAAAGCTAGTGTGAACAAAACATAATTCCAAGTTTAGCTGATGTCTCCCTCACACACAAAAGAAAGGTAATTAAAATATATGTGGTTATGGGAAAGACCCATCGATCGGGACCAATCCTTCATTGAGATGCATCCAAAAATGATATGATAAGATCACACCGGTTGCTGATCCAGGACCACCAATTCGATCAGCAATGCAGATAAAGTCTGTGCCTAACATCCACGAATGAACAACCTCGATTTAAAGGAAGTAGAAGAGATTCCTCCCTTAATAAAAAGTCAGAATGTGGCTTAATGGCCTGTAGAGCTAGACCTCATAAATTTAGGGATTCTGACTAGCGGCTTATGGGCTCATTTTTATATAAAAGAGCTACAAAGGAGATTCTTAAGTAAGCAAGCAAGCACAAGCAACTCAAGAGAGGGATAAGCCCTAAGAGGAGGAGGAAGAAAAACTCTCTCCATTTTTCTGACTCTCGCTTTTTTTCTCTCTACTACTCTAAAGCTCCAGCTAAACCATTGGAGGGTTCTTCACCGAAACACCCCTGATGAGTGTGGACTTTCTTTGTTGGTACTCTTTGGTGTCACAAATCTCAAGCGACGTCCAACTCTAGCTACATCAGTATCTTTTTGGAGCTTTGCAGCAACAGATTGGTGCTAAAAGAAGGATCTCGTCTCCTTTGAGAGAAAAAAAGTATGGTGTAGACAAGAGGGCAAAACTCCATGCCTCCACCGATAATCCATCCATCATAGCCAAAGTAGTGCTGCTCGTGGATCTATTGCAGTACAACCTTCGACCATTATAAATCCACTACCGCTTGACATCTTGGCTCGCCAAATCCAGACATTGACCAATACTGTGCAGTAACCCTAACAAGTGATGGAGCAGCAATAACAATGCATGAAGCCAAACCTCCATGCAGTTCTCTCCCATCTCAATTAGTGATCTCACTCTCAAAATCTGAGATCTGCTCCCTGACGATACTCCTGTCGATCCCCTACTATTGCAGCTCATTCCTCCTCCCATCGGAGCTTCAGAAAGGAGGCACACTCAAGATGCTCTTTCTCCACTAATGATTTAGTCCTAGCCTGCTTTCCTAGGCTCGGAAGATCTCAATAAGAGGAGAAACCCAAGAAGAGAGTTCAAGACATCAAACATCATCTTGGTGAAGTCCAAAATGGGCCCCATTGAAGTAACGATGGCCTTGACTTCAACTCTCAGCCACCATTCTTCCAGACCATCCTGAGTAAACTGATCCAAATCGATTTAAGGTACCTCAGTTGGAGCCATATGACGATTCTATGGATCTTCTTGATTATTTATAGGGTTATAGAATCCTCATGATGCTGCAGGGTACCTCAGATGCCCTCCTTTGTCTCACATTTCCAGCCATTCTTAGAAAGTCGGCACGGATGTGGTATTCAATACTCTAACCAAGATCCATTCATTCATTCAAGCAACTCAACAAGCTGTTCATTACTCACTTTAGCAACTGTCGACCTCAATCAAAGAACTCTGACAATCTCTTCTCTCTCTAGCAAGAAGAGAGTGAGCCATTGTGCGACTACATTACATGCTTCAAATCTGCCATACTCGAGGTACAAAGCCTCCACAAATTAGTGGTGATGTCAGTGCTCAAGCAAGGACTGTAGGATAAGTGTCTCATTTTCTCTCTTGATAAAAAGTTTTTGAGAGACTATACTGACCTACTCGTCCAAGCTCGAAGGTATGCTCAGATGGAAGAAGCCTAGAAGTTACGCAAGTAGATAAAAAGAAAGAAGATCTCCAACAAGAAGAGAGATCGAAAAGATCCTCGAGCAACCCAAGTCAAAAAGAAATCTTTCCAACCATAAAAGAGCTACCAATCAAGTAGTCTGTCCCGATAGTTTTGACAACTACACTCCTCTGTCCATCTCTCAATCTTAGATTCTGATAGAAATTGAGGGTCAAAGATATCTACAATAACCAGAGTTAATAAAGTCCTCTCTGGATAGGAGCAGCAAGAGGAAGTACCATCACTTCCACTATAGCCATGGCCATGATACCGAGGAATGCCACTAGCTCAAGGACAAAATTGAGGCCTCGATCCAGAAAGGCTATCTCGACAAGTATGTTCGGAGCAATACAATCAAATGCCCGATAAGGAGAATGATGACAATTGGCCAACAGCCTACCTCATCGACATCATGTCCACCCCAAATGGCGGCATGGGGGCAGAAGACCAAATTAAGGAAGAAAAGGAGACGATGTTAGGAGGGCATCATTTTCTTCTGATTTTTAGGAAGTTAATGGCATCATTGTCACACTATCGATGATAGCCAATCATAGTAAATACAATTTCAGTTTATAATGAAAGTTTAACTGATATTTACTTTATAATGCTCTCTGATGGATAAAATACTAGTCGATCAAAAGGAGGCGAGGATAGAGCCGAAGCTATGTTGAACGAGGCTTGGCCCCAATGATAATGCCTTCAAGGCAACCTTGAAAAGCTCATGAAGCTCATAATGACCCCATCGGGAAACTGGATCCCCTATTGGAACCCTCATATGGATAAGGCCTCAAATTTTTTGAGGCTCAGGGGTTGAAGGTGGCTCAATATCTGGAAAAGGATGAAAAGTTCTTCAAGACTTTCTAGAATATGGAGGTTCTGCCTTTGTGAAGACTCGACAATATCCAAGCTGATGCTTTATCCTACCAGGCAACATAGTGCTATTTGCCCACGAATGGATCGAAGTGGAGACCATGATGATGGAGATGCAAGGGTTAACCCTCCAGAGACCCCATATAGTCCACTATAGCTGATATGACCCACTTAAGCTAGCCATGATCCACTATAGCTAATATGATCCATTAAAGCTAGCTACGACCCATTATAGTTGATATGGCCTACTGTAGCCAACATGATCCACTGAAGTTAGCCACGGTCCATAATAGCTAGCATGGCCCATTAAAGCCAATTTGAACCATTGAAACTAGCCATGGCCCATTGTAGCCAACATAGCCCATGGAAGCCCATTGAAGTTGCATGACCCATTGAAGTCGCATAGCCCACCGAAGATCAATAGGGGCTAACCCTTCAGGGACCCTACACTATCAGTAGAAGCTGACGGCGACAATAAGAGAAGGGTTAACTCATCCAAATACTCCATTCAAAGAAAGAAGAAGAAGCAACGAGCGATACATCAAAGAAAACTTCAATAGAATGACCACTTCATTCAAAAGGTTTGTGTACATTCCAAAAAACTTATGACAAATTAGTTTAGTTGAGTGAGGCTTGTTACAACAAAAAATATAAAGCTCAGGCCCGACTGGTACCTCAGAGTACACGTCAAGCCCTAGCCGATGCGATCTTTGATGGAGAGCACATAACTCTCCATTTTATGACAAGCACTGACCTCCACAAAAAGATATCGGGGATGGAATGGCTATTTCCTCTGTGGAAACCTATCCACCTCATAGATATTGCTTTAAGGAGGGTCAGAAAGCTGTACTAGGGGAGACAAGATGTAACATCCCAAACCAATAAAGTAGTAATCTAAGATATTTACAATTACATTTAGTATTCATATATGTGTAGTATAGAACTTCACCATATTTGAGCATTTAAATGTTAATTAGGCAGTGGTAGTGAAGTATAAATTTAGTTGTTAATCAAGAAGAAAATAATTGAAGAATGAGATTAATAATAGTGATACTCGAGTTTAATTTTGATGGTTATTAAGCATAAAATGAGTGATATTTTGAAAGATAATTAGAATAATATGTATGTGTGGTGATTTTGAAGTATAAACTTATGATTTATAATAATTTCTAAAATTCAGAGGATTGGATCGACTCAGTTTTAAGAAAAGTTGGCTCAGTCACAGAAAATAAAAGCATATCAAAAAAAAACTGTAGTGGCATATTGGTAGGTCAACCCAATTTTATGCTGAGTCGATTAAGTTATATAGTACATCGGTTGAGTCTCAGATGAGTCGACTAAGCTGCAAAAATAGCAAAGAGATGGGTTTGAACCTGGATGTTTTAAGTTGGGATTTAAAAAGTAATTTCAATGGGATGATCTAGCAGCTTGGTTAAATAAAGAAAGAAATAAAAATTCAGCTTCGCAACACCTCAGCATGTCTAAATCTGCTGCTATTTCAGTTCCTCAGTTAAAACTGAAAGGTTAGAGAGGAAGAGGAGCTGGAGAAGGCCAGATTCTTAGTTAGAAATTTAGAGAAATTTAATTGGAAAAGGAGATTTTGAATTAAAGAAGGAAATGTCGCTGAAAATTACTGACGGCTGAAAAAGAAGGGAGATTATGTCGATTACAGTAGGATTTTGGTCTCTTGAGGTAACAATTTCAATCCCTAAAGTAGATTTAAATTGAACCTTGAATAGTTGCTATTAGATTTGGTGTTTTAGTGAATTAAATTATAGATTTAAACCTAAATTTGAGGTTGATTGCTACTATCAGAATTTATTGAAAATAATCTGAATTATTTCAGCAAATAGGTTATTGTATTAGCCAAATTTAAGTTGAATTTTAATGACAAATATAAGATCTGATGTTCAGAGAAATTGAAATATAACTTATGAACTTGAATTGGAGAAATAATAATGCTGTTGATTTTTTTAAAAAACTGATTAAACTATTTCAGCAATTAAGTAATAATATTATGTTAGCCGAACTTAAGATAGATGATGAAAGTGAAATACAGTCAATTTGCTGAAAATCTTAAGTTATATTGAAGTTTAGCTAACCTTAAGCTGGGCAAAATAAGAGAGGACAAAGGTAAGAATTTATTTTTAATTTCGCTAAAAATTATTTAAACAATCTTGGCAATTAGCTGAAACTAAGTTACTTGAACTTAGGATCATTTGTGAGAATGAAAATACTATCGAATTGCTAAAAATTTCAGAAGTTGTGGTGAGATTTAGTTTAATCTAAACTAAAGCAAGCAAGATAGAAAAAAGTAAGAGCTAGAAGAGTTAAAGAATGAGCTTAAGAGCAAAGTATGCATAGTTTTGTTCATATATCATGTTGGAGTTATATTAAGCAGTGTATATTAACTTTGTAGATGAAGGAAGAAGGCTCTTAAGGAGTACTTTGAGTGGGTCAAGCCCCAGGAATTGTACGGTAGCTATCAAAGGTGAGTGAGTATTCTTATCTAACCTTGATGTTTTCTTATGGTATCTGCTATGAAAGAAGCTAATTTTAAAAGGAGTAAATTTAATTTCTGTTGTTCTTCGCTCATGTATGTATATACAAATATAGAAACAGAAAATGATCTTATATAGCAAAATTGTTCAGAATATACATATTTATGTGTAACCAGTTTGGATAACATAATATTTTGATTTGATAATAATTTAAATAATTTTTTTTATATTTAAAATTCAACTTTTCAGTATTTGGAATTTTATTCAGTATTTAGTGAAAAGACTATCTATGGGAGTGATCAACCCATCAGATGTGCCTTAGCATTAGCATCAGCATTAGCATTTCATACAACATATAAATAACCAGCACCTTCTTGCGAAATAGAATATCTGTGGGGGCTCAGCAGTATCAGATGCTTCGTATCAATTGCCCATGGTAGAGATGCACTGTAGAATAGTTGATGGTATCCCAACAATAGTATAACTCATTATTTGGTTTATTCTTATTTGTATATTAAAGTTTGGAAGTGTATTAGAAATTTCAAAGTCTCAGCAATAGTATAATTCCTTATCTAGTTTACTTTTATTTAGCATATTAAAATTTGAAAGTATATCAGTAGTTTCAGCTCTATATGCTATATCCAGCTTTACATGTTATATCAAGTATTAAAGTTAAGCATTCCTGTTTCTCCATTGTTAGATGGAGTATTCGTTCACTAGGACTTAGGTCTCACCCCTCCTCACTTTATTTCATTATAATTTTGGAGCATGATTGTCAGAGATAGAGTTAAGTAGCAGCATTTTCTTCAGTACTCATTCTAGAAAAGGATCAGCCGTGTTAGCTAATGATGGAAATATATAAATATATATTGAGAGATGTTTTATAAGTTTGAGCAGGTTAAGTCTAAGTGTGAGAAGAGTACTTTTTATGATGTATTATATATTGTATTGCAAATCAAAAAATATTAAACATATTTTGTTTATAAGTTATATATACAAAGTATGGTATGATAAATGAAGCTTTGTGTTTAATGTTTGAACAATGTTGTGTTAAATTGAGTTGTTTGTGTTAGCTAATTGGAAGATTTATTGAATTAATCAGTATAGAATATTAATTAAGTTCAACTTAGCTATAGTCTTTCATAGCACCCTCGTCTAGTTTAGAGGTGGGATGTTACATGTTTGGTATCAGAGTAAGGTATTACACAAGAGACAAGTCCTCCAGAAAGGTTTATGACCTTTCTACGAAGGACAATACATTAGATGCCCTTAGACAGCCACTATTGTGGCCCTACAATTGGAGCAGTAGGACTTTCCAACACCTCCCATGCCACACTGGGATGCTTGCTGAAACATTCCTTGAAAGCATTCTACGAGTGATTGAAGCAAAAAAAAAATCTTTCAAGATAGAGAAGAGCACCGATGATCCTTCAGCATTGGACAAGACGGTACCATCATGATATTATAGAAGATGATTGAGGCAATACCAATCTCAAGTGGCAGAACCCCTACTTATAAAGCAGGTAGGCCCAAGCACATTCAAATGCCCCACGGATCATGTGATAAATATCGCCATTCGAAAGGCCTCAAAGACTGTGCTTCCTAGAAAGCAGGTACATGCATTAAATGTGAAGTCCCACCAGATCTCCGGATTGTATGGTTCTCTGCTGCACAACCCCCGAGATAAATCTTCTCTAATTCGTAGAAGGCGATGCGGCACTAATCAACATTCACTGCTTGGTATACAAATAAGCCCACAATTTTCAAAAGTTCATTCACTACATACTGACAAAGCGAGCACTTCAGATAAGGTCAAAGGAGATGTCAGCTCAACCATGGAAACCGACTCTATCGATCTATCCAAACCATTCGAGCCCTTGATCGAGGCGAAGAGCCAACCAATATAACATCACAAAGAAGAAAAGGCTTCATATAAAGGTAACACTTTATACTTTTCATTAATCAAAGGTTCATTTACAAACTATACCAAAAGAAGGCACTAAAAGCAAATACAAAAAAAAGAGAAGAAGAACTAGTCTTCATCCGAGGAAACACCTCAACCTCGTTGTCACTATTCTCGGGATGGAGGCATCTTTGGTCCAACTTTGGGCTATCTGGTGCAAGCACACCTTGCAGTCCTTGAAGCTCTGGATGAACACAATTGAAGATGTCTCGATGAGCTCATCCTCAAAATCAACTGAGGCTTTGTGCTCCTTAATGCATCTAAACCTGACATTGGTGGCAACCTCCTCTCCAGTCTTGGTGAAGCCCCCTCTACCCTTGGGCAAAAAGAGTTCACCCCGAGCCTTATCGACTCTCCAAATACAGGCAAGGTCCAGCTCAATAGAAAAGGAGTCTAAAGTGACTCTAATGTAGCTAACGCAACAGCCTGCAGCCTTTAACCATAACTGACTTGGTCCCCATTAAGGATAGGATGGGTCAATACCAAGAAGCTCTGGCTGAGTGCTCCTCATCCTCTTGGATGAGGACTTCCTATTCAAGGAGCTCATTTTTCTTCACTATTAGTTTATGGAAGACAACGATGGCTTCATGGCTATAAGATAAGAAAGGAGAATTTCCTCTAAAGACTATAGCGACAAAAAAGCGACTGGCAGTGAGATGGTAGAAACTCCAGTGGCTGGGTGGTTTATTTATACAGACCATCGATGATAGAAAACTCTAGTTGATGGTTAGCCAAGTTTGAGAAGACTACAAAGCCTGAAAGAAAAATATGAAGAGATACTTGATGAAGGTAAAAAGTTTAATCTTTGTATTCACTAGCTTTGATATTCAGCAGGTGCCTAGCTCAGAAAATTCTTGAGCCGACCTATTATCTAAGCTGGCGACTTCAATGTCAGGGGACCTATCCAAGAAATCTTTATTAAAGTTGTAAAAAGACCTAGCACTGAAGATTCTACTTTGGTGTTATAGGTTGATAACGAGCCAAGCCAGATAGACCCATTAGTTCACTTCCTCTGAGATAGGATGTTGCTAATGGATTTGAGAGAAGCTTGGAGATATAGAAATTAGACATCTCGCTACGTCCTCTATGAAGGCAAGCTATATAGGAGGTCCTTTTCTTAACCACTCCTCAAGTGCTAACGACTTTTCGAGGCTAATTATGCCCTACGAGAGGTATACAAGAGAATATGTAGAAATCATTTAGGAGACAGATCGCTCCCCTACAAAATGCTTCAGCAAGGATACTACTAGCCCTCCATATAGAAAGATGCAGCTAATCTGACCAAATAGTGAGACCAATGCCAGTAGAATACAAACATCTAGCACCTACCTGCTGTGCCACTGACCCCCATTAATGTATCTTGGCCCTTCGCATGGTGGGGAATGGACATCCTCAGACCATTTCCTCAAGCATCAGGCTAACAAAGTTCATGCTTGTTGTCATTGATTATTTTACTAAGTGGGTGGAAGATGAACCTCTAACTCACATCACCGAAGCAAGGGTAAAGACTTCTCCTAGAAGTCCATCATATGTCGATTTAATCTTCTGCGAGTGCTGATCATGGATAACAGTCGCCAATTCATCAGTGCCCGATTTGCTAAGTTCGACCTAGATTTAGGTATCTTACACTACCTCACATTGGTAGGGTATCCCGAAGCCAACGAGGAGACTAAAGTAACTAACTGAACTCTTTTGTAGGGTTTGAAATCTAAGTTAGATCAAGCCAAAGGGGTCCAATGAGCTTCACCATATAGTCTGGGCCTATCGAACCACATAGAAAATATCCATCAGGGAGACCCCTTTCATCCTCTCCTTTGGGATGAAGGTGGTCATTCTAATAGAGATCAGACTTCCCTCATTATAGGTCCAAAACTATGATGACCAAAATAATCTAGAATCACTCCGAGCAAATGGGGATTTACTCGAGAAAGTCTAAGAAAAGCCTGAGTGAGGATGGCAGCCTATCAATACAGGGTTGCACGATACTACAACTCTTATGTCTAAGATAAAATGTTCAAAGTCAGTGATCTGGTGCTGTGATGGATCAACATATCTCAACCAAATAAATGAGAAAAGTTATCTTCTAATTGGAAGGACCCCCATCAAGTGGATAAGATCGTTAGATCTAGAACCTACCATTTGAAGCAACTAGATGGTACTCTATGACAGTGACTCTAGAATTTGGACAACCAATAGATGTACTATCAACGAGTATAAAAAATACTTTCAATAAATTTTTTTTCCTAAGCCACAAATTTTGCAGATAATTAAAGGCCTTATCCTTACCACAACTTCCAAATGAAAAACCTTAGTGACCAAGAAGCGAGGGTTGAGCTAAGGAACCTTTGGAGGCCCCTCGTTGTTAAACGAGCATAGCCGATGGGAAAGCCTTGATCATGCGAGAGTGAGAGCTAATCTAAGGGACCCTCGAAGCCCACAAATTTCAGCCATTCAGGTCAAAAACCTCGATGACTAAGAAGCGAAGGCTAACCTAAGGGACCCCCGAAGGCTCCTCATTCTTAAACGAGCATAACCGATGAAAAAGTCTTGATCGTATGAGAAGCAAGGGCTAATCTAAGAGACCCAAGAAGCCTACAAATTTCAACAATCCAGACTGAAGATCTCGATGATCAAGAAGCGAGGGCAAACTTAAGGAACCCTCGAAGATCCCTCAATCTTAATCGAGCATAGCCGATAAGAAAGCCTTAGTCATGCGAGAAGCGAAGACTACCTAAGGGACCCTCAAAGCCTACAAATTTCAGCCATCTAGGCTGATGACCTCAGTGATCAAGAAGTAAGGGCTAACCCAAGGGATCCTCGAAGGTCGCTCATTCTTAAATGAGCATAGTTGATGAGAAAATCTTAGTCATGCGAGAAGCGAGGGCTAGTTTAAGAGATCCCTGGAGCTCACAAATTTCAACCATCTACATCGAAGACCTCTATGATCAAGAAGCAAGAGCTAAACTAAGAGACCCTTGAAGGCCCCTTATTCTTAAACGAGCATAGCCGACGAGAAAGCCTTGGTTGTGCGAAAAACGAGGGCTAAACTAAGGGACCCTCAAAGGCCTCTCATTCCTAAAATAAGCTTAGTTGACTAGAAGATCTTGATCGCATGAGAAATAAGGACTAATCTGAAGGACCCTCAAAGGCCTCGCATTCCTAAACGAGCTAAGCCAATGAAAATCTTAGGCATGCGAGAAGCAACGGCTTATCCCAAAGACTTTTGGGGCCCAAACCACACCAAAGTTGGAGGGAGGCCTAAGCTACTCAAAAAATGAAGTTCTCATTAACGTGCCCCTAACATCAATTTAATGACTATCCTACAAGATGGGGTCATAAAATTAACCACAGACGTCGAGAATGATAACCTAAAACTAGTTATGATATCAGAAAACCTTGAAGTCAGAATTAATAGGAACATTGCAGTATTTTATTAACTTTAAAATGGAGATAACTGACTACAATACTTATAAGCTAATTAGCAAATAAAGATATACAGTTCATCACTAATCCTAACTTTCGAAAGAAGGATCATCCTTAACTTGAGAAGGTCCCTCATTGCCTCCATCTGCTACATCGATGACGATCATGGGAAGCTTTGAATCATCTAGGAGTGTTACTTTAAGGAGATTGACATCAATCCCTAAGAAAAGCAGCTTAGCAAGAGACCTACACTTTCTAAAGCGACTTGGTAAGCCATCAAAGATGCCTTTAATATCTCATGGATGAGCCTGACTTGGTTAAAGTGGACTTTGCTTCCATTCGCTAGATCTTATCATTGGCAGCTTTGGATGCCACATTGCTTGAGGTCACCCTCTCTATAAGCTCCTCCACCACCAACTTTCCCTTGGCAATGGAACTCTCTAGGATGGCGATCCTTCTTAAGCTATGTGGAGCTCGTTCTGGAGCCGAACAACCTTCTCGGCGGCACCCTATCTTGCTTTTTAGGCTACCTTAGCTGAATCCACCAAGTATTCTAGGATGATAATTTTCGTCCAAGCCACGTGAAGCCCATTTTAGAATCATATAATTCTTTTATGTCACCCCACTTTGCCTCCTCAGTAGCCTTGGTCGATTTGTGCAAGTTTTGGTCAATCGGGTCTTCTCCGAAGCTTCCATTTTGTTAGTTTGTCTAATATTTTCCTCAAGTATTTCACTTCCGTAGAGGCCTTGGTGAGCTTTCTCTCATTTTTGAGCCCCTTCATTCTACTTTAGAAGCCCTCTTCTTAGCCTCACAAGCCTCTTTTTCAAGAGCCTTAATCCAAATACTGATGGGTAGAGCCATAGCTCTTGGTAAAGGCTCAGCACAATGGCAAATAATTGTGCATCTACAAAAAACATACTGGCTAGATTGCATGAAGATAAAATAAGGGCACGATAAAAATCAGAAGACAACTTTAGATGTAAAAAGCTCTTTATTAAGTAAAATTTATTTTACATGATAAACTAAATAAAAAATAAAAGGCTACAACAAATTTAAAGCCTAAGTGGAGGCGTCTACAACCTTAGGCTACGGAACATCTGAGGAGCTCATAGAGATGTCGGCTATAAGTCTAGAGGCCTCTCTGATGATTGCAGGCTCCAATTGGGGTTGTCCCTCAATGATCGCAAGTCTTCGCTGAGGTTGAGCTTCATTAATAATCATGAGCTCTGACTGAGGCTGACCTTCATCAGTGGCTATGGGTCTCGATTGAGGTTGTCCCTCAGCCACTAGCTCAGTCAGAGGTTGGTCTTCACCGGCCTCATCCCCATCCAAAATGGTTAAGTCTAAATTGGAAAAGTACTTGGCTACTTTCTAGCGGCACATATTTGCCTGATAAAAAAGCTTCCTCGACCAACTTGATCTTCTCATCAGTAAACTCCTAAGAAGTGTGGAATGCCTCAATCATCAGATGACCAACATTAATGACTTGGCCTTCCATCTTCTTCTCGACCTCAGCAACTTTCTCCTAGGCTATCTGACGCTTCTTTTCTCTAGCACAAGATCAGCTTTGGTCTTCTTTTGCATTGCCTTGGCCATCACTCGCACTGCCTTAGTTACTGCCTATGCTGTCTCAGCTTTTTCTAATGCCTCTTTAAGGTGCTTCACCTTGACTTCGTTGTTCGAGCCTTGACTAATACTGCATCTATCTCCTCATGCTTTATTCAGATTGCTTCAGCTTGGGCCCAAGCATCGGTGGCCTCCAACCAAGCTGACTTCACAGAATTAGTGAAATGGCAACATAATGGCCAAGCTGCAAAGATAACATGAGTCAGTCACCGCAAACATGCAAAAGGAAGGTAAAGGGACTTACTCAAATGATGGAACCTATAGCCTCCCTTTGTTGAAGACCCAAACTCTAGCCCTCCAACCTCTTGATGTCCACTAGAAGGAGCATCTCCTGAAGCACTTCACGGGTGACCCGATAATTCTCCAGGGGTGGAGCTTGATGGTGGGATCGAAGAAGTACCCTATTTCTGACTAATGAGGGGAAGGTTGATGCCGGGCCAACCTTCTTGACTTCAGAAGAGGATGGAGCTACAGCCTGAGGGGCAAGGGGCAGGGTCAGAGATAATGAGCGAGCTCTTGGTGCCCAAGCTTAAGCTAGAGAAGTAAGCACTACCCCGGCTAAAGTAGATAGGTTCCCCTTTATAGGTTGCTTCGGCTAAACAATAGTGGTCGAGCATTGCTTCTTAGTCTTGGTGGAGGTCGAGGCCTGCCTCTTCCTTTGATTAAGCTTCTTCAATTGTTCAAGCTCCTTGAGTCTCATTTCTATGCTGAACCAACAAAAAAAGGAGAAGTGAAAGGACAAATGGATCAATCAGACTGACGCTCATCTTAGAGGTCAACCGAACTGAGGTCGACATTATAGAGAGTCTACTCCAACTAGGGGTGCAAATGGATCGGATTGGATCGGATCATAAGTGACCCTCATCTGACCCAATTTTTGATCGGATCTCCATATTGGATCCAGATCTAGCCCTATAAAAATTGGATTGGAACTGTGATCAATTTTTTGATCCAACTGGTCGGTCAAATCGAGTCGGTCCATGTATAACCCGACCCTAATCCATGAAATATGAATTTAGTTTGAGTCCGGATTGGATCATGGGTCAAATTAATCAACAAGCAACAACTATAGCTATTCAATCGATTTTCATGAGTGGAATTGAAGTTTGATCGTTGTCGTAGGCGGTCAAGAATAAAAATCAACTCAAACTATATAGATAGGATGAGTAAGGATCATTTTCACGGGGATCTAGGATGATTATCTTTTCTTTTAAGAAGAAATAAAAGAAATTGATTGTAAAAAGATTAAAAAAAATAGAATAGCAAGAATTAAATTAAAATATAAATTAATTTATGAAAAAAATAATTCAAAGAAATAATTTAAAATTTTGAATCCATCATGCAAATTAGATTATTTCTTTTTTTTGTATTGCAATATTAATTCTTGTGATTAAGATATTAGCATAGCTTATCTCTAAGGGGTGCGGACTATATCAGTAGATCACAGCTCATCTTGTTGGAGTGTAAACTATCTAAATTCAATTACAAGATCTAAGATTTAATCTCACATACTACGATCTATCTCTCCAAAGCACGTACCATATCCAAGGATCACGGCACATCAATAGAGGGTATAGACC
>KE506592.1:19392-31159 GCA_000441515.1 Elaeis oleifera | reverse complement strand
TATGATCAAAATAAGTTAGAGATGATTACCAAACCAATTGAATTTTGATCTTTTCTGATCCAACACTTGGAGAAAGTGTTCCTCATGTCACTCGCAGCCACACAAAGTCTTCTGACCTCTACAGAAAAATCCACGTGAAGATTAACGTAGATCAGGGACTTGGAGGTGCTAGCCTGCAAGCAACTTTAACAGCTGGTTTCTTCCTTCTTCTTCAAGCAACTTGGACACTCCAAAGCAAGAAAGGATCTAGAGGAGGAAGAGAGGAGGAGGAGAAGAGGCTTTAGAACAAAACCAACAAGAGAATGGATCATGGGATGTCCAAGAGAGGACTCTTTTTTATAGACTAGGAATTAGGATTTTTACAAGGAAGGAAACCAATAGTCCACACCAAAACCATCTTTTGGCATCTCAAAAAATTTCAAAAAAATTATTAAGACATGGAGAAGGATTTTAGAGTCTTACATGCTAAAATATTCTTCAAGAAAATAAGAAAAAATAATATGGCACCAATAATATTCAATGTATGAAAATTCCTTTCCTAGTTTGCATCTTATTTCTAATTCGGATCGCATTTGAATTAGGTAGGAGATAAGATTATAAGTCATCAACCATTGCTGCCTACCCTTATTGGGTCTACTACTTTGATGCCAAAAAGATCAAGCCAAATCCTATTTGGCATGGGGATAAGGGCATGGGTCCATGTGTGGCGCAAGGAGATAAAGATAGAGTCTTAGTTGACAATGACTCTTCATTTCTAATTCAATTCTAATCCAAATTAAATTTTGATTGAACCCACTGATAGAAATGAATTTAATCTAATTAGAAATCTAAATATCTCATTAAATTTCTAATCCAATTAAGAATTAGTCGAGTCCAAATCCTGATCGAATCAAGATTAGATTTCTCTTATAATCAGAATTGATTATATCAAACCCAATCTGAGTCAAACTGAATCTCATTCAATTAGACTTGATCCAAAGCTCTTTACTCAATCAAACTGAGTCAATTACTAAACTAATTATTAATAAATTCTTCATAAATAGTAGAGTCCTAATCTCAGTGGGACTCTGCTCCAGAGTCCCAGTCCCAGTAAGACTCCTCACCAAAGTCACAATCCAATTGGACTCTTCAGCCATCTGATCTGACCAAATCTTCTAATGCGTGTGACCCCATAGGTTCGAACCTAAGCCGGTAGCATAGGAACAACTTCCTACACTAATCAATGTAACCATCTAGCAATGGTGACCCGATGATCGGATTGGTCGAATTATTGCAAAGCAATCTTCTAGAACCTACTGGCGTATGGTTACCATATAATTCATCTCTTTGATCCAAATGCTCAAGATGACTTAGGATTTAACTATCAATCCTAATTTAGTTGACCATATTGTATTTCAACTTTTCAAATCCATCTCATGGATTATCTTGGCCAAGGTTTTACTAAATTGAAATACACTGATGCATATCTCCTACTAATTCAGAGGGGTCAATTCTATCTTGACTCACACGCCAACTTGTTAAGTACTTGTCTGTTCTCAGTATCCTTCCATCACTGAATTAGAAACTCAGATGGTCCGGTACTAAAATACAGTGAGTTACTTACAAGTCACTGTGGTGGTCTCAGGTCTGAGGGATACTTGTACCCATACCCTTCTCGAGCTACTCTTGACAGCAGAGTACCCGACATATGGTCACATTCGATGCGAATGTACTCCTACATTTCATCTACACATCATAACAGTATCTCCACACTCCTTAGTTAAGAATACAACCAACTCATATGGTGCGCAACGACCTATACTTAATATCGCTATCGTTCTTATAATAGCATATCGTTTGATCGCAAACATTTTAAGGACTAAACGATAAATCTTCCTTTGTTGATTAATTATAGTCCTAAGGACTTCATTACAACACAGGAGTTTAAAGATGGATAATTTATAATGAAAGATCAAATAATTTTATTAATAAAATTCATATATAATTTACAAAATGAGCACAATCGTCTAATGATTGATTTTGGAACACATTTCCAACAATCCAGAGGCCAACTTCATTGAGAGGCCGAGGTCGACCTCATCAGAAGTCATCCAGAGGTCGACTTCATCGGGAGGCCGAGGCCGATTTCATTAGAAGGCTAAGGCTAAAATCATCAGAAGTAATTCGGAGGCCAACTTCATCGGGAGGCCGAGGCCGACTTCATCAGAAGGCCAAGGCCGACCTCATCAAAAGTTATCCAAATACCGACTTCATCAGGAGGCTGAGGCCGATCTCATCGAAAGTCATCCGGAGGTCGACTTTATCGGGAGGCCGAGGCCGACCTCATCAGAAGGCTGACTTCTTTCTTGGTGCCTTACTGACTACCCAAACTGACGATTGGGTCGCACCACTCAATGGGCTTCTTCAACTGACTTCGTGACACGGGCGTCAGCCAAACGACCGAATGATAGGTGTGGCCGTCATGCCATCTTGACAGGCCACTTCAGGTCGCGTTGCTCAGATGCCATATCCTGACCGACTGACTGCGCACCGTGATGGGATGTTACGAGGCTATTAATTATGTTGCATACATGATAAGGCCCGCCGCTACAGCCACCTACTCATCGAATAGAAGGCATGCCCGTTGTCAGAGCCAGACGTCCATGCGGCGCCATACGACTGACAGGATATGATTAATATGATTACCTATCCTCTTACCATCCACTTTGGTTCCTCTATAAATAGAGATAAGCGGAGACCCCTCTATGTATGTTGGCCAACACAGTGCCAAAACTCTGCTGCTCTTTTTACTATATTGAGTCATCTCGCTGACTTGAGCATCGGAGGATCCTCGTCGAAGCCACCTCGGGCGGGACTTCCTTTGCAGGTCTCTTTCTTCCGGCACCGAGCGGAAACCACCACCACCATTCACCGACAACCCCTTGCTCTCGCCTTTGGCCTTGACTGTGTACACCTTCTCCAGTAATGGCACATTATCTTCCAGCATCCCATCGATCCACATCCAGGTGCAGCACGTAGTCGGCTCCAGGCCAACTACCCCAATCGAAAAAAAGGCCGCAACATTAGGTATTCCTCTCCTAGCTTTTGTTATTTTTAGCGCATAGAGTGGTACAGCAGGACATGCCATGGCATTTAAGATGATCAACAAACCTAGGTTGCTGTATTAATAAGACAGTTCTACGTGGGGAAAGAAAAAGGCTTATTTTGAAGTATAACATGCACTTGCATGTTGCAAGCTGTAGACGATAAACCATTTCTTACCAGCAGACCTGCTTGAGCAGGGGCTATGGTGATAGGTCATCTCCATAAGCGGTGAATGTCACATAAGATTATGTTCTGGCTAGGTGTATTGCATACATACAAGCCATAAATTTCAAATATTTCCCTTAAATTTTCTTCATTATTCTTCAATCCAACAATTGTCAATACGCAATCCACAAAATGTTGCACCATATGCTCTAAAAATTAGTATCAAATAATCAAAATGTATTAACTGAAAGAAAATTTTGAAGCATAGTCACCTCGTAAATGACAATAAACAAATTAAGATCATTGGAAAACAGAGTTACAATACAGTCTGCTAGTGCTTGTATGTGTAGACATGATTAAATGTGCACAAATATGACCTGTTCATGCCATCTAAAGATGGATCTCGAATTCCCACTCTGGAATTCTCGAAAGGCCCCAAACTTCTTCCATAAATACTGCTCAACGGCACTGCGGAACTTGTCAACTACCCATTTGACTAATCAAATACTCCATTCCACTATAAAGCTGGTCAACCCTCCTCCCATTTTCTCTGTGTTTAACAACAATTGATTTTATAGCATATATCTTCTTTTGGCAATAACCAATGGTTCACCCAAACGAGGGAAAGTGGTCTCCATCCTATGCATTCTTCCTAGGGCTGGCAAAACATGATCCGACCCACCAACTCAAACTATATTTGACCCACAATAAACAGGTTTGGATTTAAGCTAAACAGATTTGGGTCATAAATGGGTCAACCCGTTTCACTTATTTAATAAGTGGATCGGATTTAGGTTTTAGATATCTGATCCATTTAACCCATTTAATATTTAGGTCGGATTGAGTCAGATAACCTATTTAACTTGTTTAACCTATTTCTGACCCATTTAACCCGACCTGTTTCACCTATTTAATCCATTTAAGACCTGTTTAACCTATTTAAAACTTGTTTAACCTGTTTCTGACCTATTTAATCCATCCCGTTTGATCTATTTAACCCGTCCCGTTTAGCCTATTTAACCCGTCCCATTTAACCTATTTAACCCGTTTAACCTGTTTAACCCATTTAGCCTAATTTGACCTATTTAATAAATGGGTTAAACGGGTCAGATCGGATTACCCGTTTAATAAACAAGTTGGGTTCAGATTTGAATTTTTGATCCGTTTAATAAATAGATCGGATTTGGATTGATGATTTTCTGACCCGATCCGTATTGACCCGACCCATTTATGATCCGATCCGACCCGATTGCTACCCCTAATTCTTCTCATGCCACCTCCTACCTATTACCACATAAATTTTTGGAGCAGTTCATTGTTGTAGAACAGACATGCTCAAAGGTTTAAACAGGGCCTTGCACTGAATTGTTCTTACATAAATATAAAAGCCTCGAGGATCTTCATCACTATCAGAAATTGCTACAACTCCGATGTCATTAGTGAAAACATCCAGTGAGCTATCTGTAGGCACAGTTAATGTAAACTTGCACTTTCATGGCAAGAACTGGGTACCATAAATTGGCTCCAGAGAATCTAAAAAAATTATTCTATGGGAGCTATCATTATGCGCTTTGACTACCATTGGTGCATTAAATCAGTCTCAAGATATGTGATATCATCATACGAGATCAAAAAGATGTCAATCTGAAAGCGTCAGATGCCAGTAGACTAATTTATCGATTAGCAGATTTAGCTCGATATTGTATCGATCTGAATATAGGATGCCCTTGTGTTCTGTCCGGATGACGTCTCACTAACAAAAAAATATTCAGATCAGGTATTTACCGATTTGAACCCTGATGCCTCCTTATTCGGGATGAATGCTATGACGTCTCTATTTCACTCCGATCATCTATCGAAGTGAACTATTATAGTAACAGACTGAATCGCTCTATAAACGCCCGTGATGATTTCCTCAACCAAGCCACAGCTGGCCACGATCTCATGTCTAGCTCATATGCACAACTATCCGTTAGCTCATTTACAGGTGGCTCTCTAACCATCTAACAGACTCCTCTAATGACCTAACAAACTCTGGAACGGCCTTCTCAACCCCTCTATAAATAGAGGGTCAGAGATCTTCTATCAATAAGTTCTGCTCTCTGAAACTAGGAGAGACTCTGCTGGTAGAAAATTAGGCCAGACTCTTAGCTTCCACCCAATTCTCCTCCAGTTCCACTCAATCTCTCTTGCTCTTTCACTCTTTTTCACTTCTATTCTTGAGGCTCGAACTGACTTAAGCATTGGAGGTCAAGAATCAGAGGATCCCCATCTGATTTCTTGACTAATTTTGCAGATTGAAAGAATTCTCACCAGGTCGCAAGAATCGTTCTAACTCAGCCTCACTTTAGTTGATCAACTCTACTCCAGATTTTGAGCCTTATAGCAATAGATTGGCGCTAAAGGAAGGGGCCTCTCTGATTTTTTTATAGAAAAGATAGTTAAAGCACGAGCTCAGCACCCCTCTCCCTCCGCTCCAGAAGAAGGAGCACCTGAGGCACCACCACAACAGTCAATTATTGTTGATCTTCAATAATTTAGCCTTTTGTTCAGCAAGTCCAAGTACTGACAGCAGCTGTCAACAGCTTCAAAAGAAGGAGGAGCAACCGTCGAAAGAAGATCCTCCCTCAAATGCTTTGTCCTAGCACAATCCTAAACCAGCCTATCAAGATGAACACCACATTGATGAGGCTGACAGCAAACTTGCCTCCAGTACTTTGAAAGTTCAAAGAAGGGGCGATCTGGAGCACAAAGTCCTAGATCTTGAAAGACGTCTGATGAAGCTCTAAGTAGGAGGTCCATCTTAGAATAAAGATAGTTTCAATCTTCGATCTTCTTTTTCTCATGAGATCTTGAGTGAACTAGTTTCGAATTGGTTCAAGATACCCGTTATTGAGTCTTTTGATAGCTTTGCTGATCTGATGGATCATATCGAGGGTTATAGAGCCCTCATGGCTTTATAAGGGGCTTCTGATGTCCTATTGTACATTACTTTCCTACAATCCTCAAGAAGGCAGTGAGAGTTTGATTTTTTTGATCTCCCACAAGGATCCATCTCTTCTTTTGAGTAGCTTGAGAGACTGTTCGTCACTTATTTGGTACTAACTATCTCATTTGAGGTATGTGGATAATCTTTTCTCTGTTCAGCAGTAGGAAAGAGAAGATCAATGGAAGTACGTGGCTAATTTCAATGCAGCCACCCTGGAAGTAAAAAGTTTAATAAATCAATTGCCATGTCTGCTTTGAAGAGGGGACTCCAGAGCAACCGTCTGATTTTTTTTTGAATAAGAATTTCTCATATACCTACGATGAGATACTTGATCGAGTGCATAAATACGCCCAGATCGAGGAGGAGGAAACTATCTTAAGGCAGGCAAAGAAGGATAAAATAAGAAAAATGGTTGAGGAAGAATGATGAGCAAATTAAAAATTCAAATCGATCCCAAAAAATATGAGGTCAAAAAGCCCACCTCGATGTTTAATTATTATGCCTCGCTATCCACTCTCTGAGCTCGAATTCTGATGGAAATTGAAGGGGAGAGATATCTTCGAAGGCTTGGTCCTTTGAAGTCCCATCCAAAGAAGAGAGATAAGTGGAAGTATTGCCGCTTCTACAGAGATCATGGTCATGACACCAAGGAATGCAGGCAGCTGCAGGATGAGATAGAAACCTTGGTACATCAAGATTATCTTGGTAAATATGTTAGACTGGCCAAAATCAGAGAATACAGACCCCTAGTAGAAGGAACTTCAGATGATCACAACCGACCAATTGCTGGTATTATCAATATGATTCCAACGTCCTATCTAGCAGGGATGATCCATCCCCCAAGAGGCAGAGGACTGAAGATGTTATTTTTTTCTAAAATAATATAGAGAAGATCCAAATCCATCATAACGATGCTGTCATCATCTCTATAACGATAGCAAAGTATGATGTAAAAGAGTTCTTGTTGATAATAAAACTCTGCTGATGTATTATTCTATGATGCTTTCTCAAAATGAAACTAGTCAGACAATTTAGGTGGATCGATACTCCCCTCGTCAGGTTCTCAAAAATCTGGTAGCAATTGAGAAAGAAATTACTCTACCAGTTATAGCGAGACAGGAACCAAGGCAGTCCATGGTACAGCTTACATTTCTGGTAGTCAGAATTTTATCTACTTATAATACCATTCTTGGCCCACCTGGTCTCAATTCTCTCAAGGCTATTGTCTCTACTTACCATCTGCTGGTGCATTTTCTGACTAAAAAAGGAGTTGGTGAAATACGTTGTGATCAGACGGTGGCTTGATAGTGTTTTATAATTTCTACTAAAATAACCAACTGACGAAAAATGTGCCAGTTGATATATCGGATGCATTAGATGAGGTCAGAAGAATCTAAGGTAAATCAGTAGAAAAGCTTGAAGCCATTCTTTTAGGAGATGATTTGAAAAAATAGCCAGATTGGTGTAAACCTTAAGCTTGGTTTAACAGAGAGAATAATCGAGTTTTTATGAGCAAATACCGATGTCTTTGCTTGATCGGCTTCTGATATGCTTAACATCCCTGCTGATGTGATTATTCATAAACTAATATGGATCCAAATTTCAAACCGGTTCAGCAAAAAAAAGAAGTTTCATCTTGAAAAGACAGCAAGCTATCGATGAGAAAGTTGACAAGCTTTTAAAAGCAAGATTCATTAGGAAAGCTCATTATCCGAAATGGATAGCCAATGTTGTTATGGTAAAGAAGGCCAACGGTAAATAGAGCTGTTGGATTTCTACAAGTGCTAGTGTATGTGGATTTCAAACTTTTCTAAATCCAAAATGTAATGAAAAAATTAGATTAAAATACTTTTAATCTAAACATGCATTCATCATATGAAAGCACCTATAGATCTAGTTCATATGTTGAAATTAATATAAACTAATTTAGAATGAATAAAAAAAGCCTGTAATCAATTCACATATCTAAATCGCTTTTCTTTTGCTTCAAATCTGTAACTATGGTTGAATCCAATTCAATCTCTAGATCTGAGGTTGAGCAAGTTTTAAATTAGTAGTACAAGCATCCTGCCTTTACGGGTATCCACAGGACTGACCTGGAATAGATCCTCTTGACTCCTATGTGCTTGAATGGAAAGCCTGAATAGGCTTGAACCAAGTCTTGATAGGGATCAACTCTTGAATCCTTTTTGATCTTTCTTTTTTGATTCTTGAAGAAGCTAAGAACCTTTCTTGGTCTCTCAACTAACCAAGAAGAACAACAACTAAGAAGTGATTGTAACAAACTCTCAACAAACTTAAGAAGAAGGAGATGAAACCACCTACAACTTGGCACCAACCCTTTGACACCAAAAGAAGGGATGCCGCCCACTTCTCTCTAAGATCCAAGGGGAGGATGCCTAGAGAGAGGGCATGGGCTAGAGAGATGAAGAGGAGGGGAGGCATTGGGTATAGTAAGGGTGGCGGCAAGGATGGGAGATCATGAGATAATGAGAGAGGTAAGGCTAGGATCCTTTAAATAGACAACATAAGGGTCTCCTAATCACATTTTGATCCCTCCTCCTAATCATATTAGAAGTCCTAACCACAATATACTTGGACCAATTAAATGGGGTGCCACCTATAATTCACCCATGCCCAAACTCAGTGCTAGGCACCAATTAAAAATTTTTAAATCAGCCTATATGATTTCATAAATTCACTTCAAGGGTTCTTGATCAAATCAAGATAAATAAAATCAAGAAATTCTTTCTTGATTTAATCCAAGCCATAAATTAAGTATCTAACCATTGGAGGCCATTGAATCAAATTCAATCATCTTCAAATCAAGTATAGGAATTGGCTAATGCTTATCATATAAGCAAACTAACTATAAGAGAAATTGGATTCATTCGGTGCTAGTAAGGTTAACATGAACCCAATAGAATTTCTTTAAATCTATATTAATTGGTGATCCATAAATCCAATCATAACTAATCCATGTCTTCTCCCTTTATATGTGACTCCATAGGTTCAATTCTGTGAGATAGTGAGACATATCATGATCTCTATCATAGGTATCTCTAAAATCTCTTTCAATGAGTTAGAATAGTTTTACTCTAATTTGATAAGGATCATTGATCCAAAACGATCCTATTGAGCTTTCACAATCCATCAGTGATATATAGCAATATGTAGCGGCAACCCAACAGAACCGAAATAAAATCTCTAGGTATAGTTAATATGTGATAACAATCCTTATATCGTGAGTCCCGACTAGATGGCAGGTGATGGATAAATTGTCAAATCTTATCATCAGTCATATGATGGATCCAAATAGCTCAAGTCCAATAGTGATTCTAAATAAAATTTTTTTTCATTAATCACACTACTATGGCCATAGACTTATGGACTCACTTCTCAAATCTCATAAGACTACTCCTCTCTATCAAGGTCGATAGATCCCATCTAGATGCACACATTATTCTCACAGCTCAACCAACTGAAGCCAACATCTACTATAAAAACTTATAATTGAGTCAATATTTATGTATAGTCAAACTACAGCAGTCTTACTATGAGCAACTGTGATACCGCAGGTCAAAAGATAAATCACACAACTACAGTATCGAGATGATCACTGATGATTGGATAGAAATCTATGTGATCGCTCGTATGGTCACGCTCAATACTAGTTGTTCTCTAACAACTACCTGCACTTGCCACTCAGTATCTCTACACCATAGATTAGAAACTCATCTATCCTGAAAGAAGCGAACTGTACGTCGGTCTATCTGGATCTATCACTATCTCCATGACTATCCTATGATCAGGAGCAATTTAAGAATCGATCATATATGGCTCTAATTCTCAATATTTGAGAATATGTATCGTAACATTAATTTCAAGAATGATTCAAAGATATATAACACTTGAATGAAAAAGAAAACTTACTCTTTATTGATTGAATCAATAGTTTAAATATAAATTTGTGTCATAGAATAAAAATGTGTCAGCTAACAATTAGCTTTTAGAACATACATCTAACAATCTTCCACTTGGAATAAAGCCAATTTGCCATTAATCTAAGCCTTATCTTCTCAAAGTGAGCTTCCATTTTGGGCTGGCTCAACTGCTTTATCAGTGGGTCTACCACGTTATCCATGGAGTCTACTCTTCGCACTCGACATATTGCTTCTCGAGGTAGTCACATATGATATGGAACCATCATTTAATATACTTTGATTTTTGATAAGACTGGGGCTCCTTAGCAAGTGCTATGGCTCTATCGTTGTCACAGTACAGTGGTGTGACATCCAATATCATTACATCGAGTTTTGCGGCAAACATTTTGAATCAGAAGCCTTCTTTTGCAGCATTCGAAGCGGTGATATACTCAATCTCTGTGGTCGAATTTACGATGATGCTTTGCTTAGAACACTTCAAGCTGACTACACCATTGCAAATGAACACATACCCTGATGTAGACTTTCTATCATCGATATGAAGTCCGAATTTATATAACCCTCAATCCACAATTCAGGTGCTCCTCCAAAGATCAAGAATAAATCTTTAGTCCTTCGTAAGTACTTTAAAATATTTTCACAGCTATCTAGTGCTCCTCATCTAGATTTGATTGATACCTGCTCATGACACTCATAGTAAGGGCAATATCAGATCGAGTACATAGTATGGCATATATGAGGCTCTCTATCATCGAAGCATAAGGGATCTTACTCATGCGCTCGATCTCCTCAGAAGTGGTAGGATGCATCATCTTGAAATATCGAATACCATACCTAAGAGGTAGCAAACTACTTTTGAAGTTTTTCATGCTAAACCACTTCAGCACTTTTTCTATATACAACTTTTGTGACAGGCCAAGCATCATTCTAGATCTATCTATAGACTAAACGATAAATCCTCCTTTTCGATTTAAGATGGTCCTAAGGACTTTCATTATAACACAGAAGTTCGATACAGAGGATGTACAAGCTTATGATAAAAATTATCAGATAAATATTTTATTAATTGATATATAATTACATCAAATAGCACAACCGTCAACAGACTGATGATTGACTTTGAAACATATTTTCCAACAACTCCCACTTGTGCTAAAGTCAATCGGTACAGTATCGTATATCCATCTTCATTTTGTGATCTTCGATCTTCTTTACCGCAAGGGCTTTAGTTAATGGGTCGGCCAGGTTATCCTTTCCATCGATCTTCTGAAGGTCGATGTACTCTATCTCGCAAACACAGCTTTCTTTGCAGCATCGGATGTCATGATGTACTCTGTCTTGCAAACAGAATCGACTGCAGTGTGCTGCTTGAAACTTTTTCAGCAGACAGCTCCACCATTTAAGATAAAGATGTATCCTGACATATTTTTATTCCCTGTAATGTAGGGACATCATTCTCGATTAAGAGAATATCGTGTTGGGAATAGTATCCCAAAGCCAATCGTCAGCCTGTTGACGGTTGTGCTCTTTGTTGTATTAGTTCATGAATTAAAATTAATAAAATTTTTAGTATTTTTCATTCACA
>KE506591.1:166349-181045 GCA_000441515.1 Elaeis oleifera | reverse complement strand
GGTTGCTCAACCATCAATAGCTTGACGATTGGCTTTTTGGGACACATTTTCCAACAGGCACACTTCTTTTTGGCTCATGGCACGTAGTGGGACGACCCATCTGGAACGATCTCTGAGACCTTGAGACCAAAATAGAAAGCTGAACTTTCTGTCTGGCCAATTGGGATGCCCCATGAGATGTCCCATTGCCAGTGGGATGCCCCATGGGACGTTCCATTCCTGCGAGCACGCATAACGGCTAGTTTCAGTCTATTTTTATTGCATTTAATGCGCATTAAACACTATCCAATGGCTCTAAACTGACACTAAGATATTTTTAAATACAAATGATGATTATAAATACTCTCTTGAAGTAGAAAATCATAAGTTTTCAAGCATTCAAAGCTCACATCCTTGAAGAATTTAAAATTCCCAAAAAGAGAGGAAAGAAGCATTCAATCAGCTCACCAACCACTCTCCATCTGCAATCAAGTATATAATTCATTGAGGATGTTCAGCAAAAGCTTCTTCTCCTTAAGTATTATATTTCTATTGTATTTATTTGTTCATTTAAGGAGATATTGTGCTAAAATTTTGTACCCTATTTTCTTCATATTGTATCTTGGGTTTTGAGTTTTGGGAGGTTCCAAAACTCAGTTGGATTGATCCGAACCTGAAATTGAATTGTTGAGGGTTAGTTTGTATCCAAAAATAAGTGTTCTTACTTGGATAGCAAGGGTCGGAGTTATCCGATGTGTTGTATTTTGAAATCCATTTAGTGAATTGAATTCTCAAGTAGGGACTTGGAGAGTGGATGTAGGTACAAGGTTGGCACCGAACTACTATAAATTCTTTATGTTTGTTGTACTTACATCTTTTTACTTGTTCTTTGTGCTTTATACTTGCTTACCTATCATTTGTGTTTGATTTCATTTTCATTGTAAATCAACTCACTCCACTCATTACCTTAGCACATTAGTGCACTAATCTTAAAATTTAAAAGACCCAATTCACCCTCCCTCTTGGGCTCCATATCTGGGCAACAAAACTAGATAGTTATTCAACATATATTTTTTTTCTATATATCTATTTAAGAATATATTTTAACATCCATTTGATATAATTTAAAATTCATGAAGCATGCAAATGCAAGTAGTAGCCTAATTGCCTCTAATCTAACTACAGGAGCAAAGGTTTCATCAAAATCAATGTCTTCTTCTTGATTATATTCTTTAGCGACTAGCCTAGCTTTAGTTCTAACAATGGTATCATACTTATCTAGTTTATTCTTATATACCCATTTTGTTTAATTATAGGATAGTTATTAAGTCTATCAACTAGTTTCCATACCTTATTCTTTCAAATTAGTTTAATTCTTCTTGCATAGCATTTATCCAATAAAGATTATTTTTAGCTTTTCTATGGTTTTAGGCTCAATTTATGATATAAAGACTAAATAATTATTAATATTTTTAAGATAAGATGGAGTTCTTATCCCTTATGATGGATCATCGATAATTAGATCTTTAGGATGTCTATGTGCATACCTCCACTCTTTTGGTAGCTCTTCTCTTTGATTTGGAGTTAGTTCTTCCTCCTTTCTTCTTCATCCTCCTTCCTTAAATCTTCTACATTGTTTGTAGAGAATCATCCTTCAACGTGAGGCTATCCATCTTCTTGTTGAGAATTCCTACATCCTCATCTAAAACATCTTTTTTTCTAGAAGTTTTGTTATTAGATTCATCAAATACTACATAGATAGATTATTTAATAATGAGAGTTCTCTTGTTGAAGACTCTATATGCTTTACTTGATGTGGAGTATCCTAAAAAGATACCCTCATCCGACTTGATATCAATTTTTAAATTTTTTTTCTATTGTTTAGTATAAAGCATCTACAATCAAAATATAAAATAGTTTATGTTTGGTTTCTTTTCTTTCCAAAGTTTATATGATATTTCTTTAGAATAGGTTTAATTAATACATGATTTAAAATATAGCATGTGGTATTGATAGCTTCCATCCAAAAATATCTAGATAAATTATTTTCACATAACATTGTGTATGTCATTTCTTGCAATATACAATTTTTTTTCTACCAAACCATTTTGTTGAGGTATCCTAGGTGTAGAAAAATTATGATCAATTTTTTTTTCATTACAAAAATTTATAAAGTATTGATTTTCAAATTCAGTACCATGATCACTATGAATGCCTATAATGGATGTATTCTTTTTATTTGAAATTTTTTGATAAAATTTTGTAAAAGCTTTAAATACTTTATCTTTTTATGCTAAAAATATTATCCAAGTGAATCTTAAAAAATCATCTATAATTACAAATCCATATTCTTACCTTCTACACTTATGGTCCTAGTAGGTCCAAATAAATCCATATAAAGCAATTCTAGAGGTCTAGATGTTGAAACCATGCCTTTTGGTTTAAAAAAATTTTTAATTTATTTTTCTAATTGACAAGCATCACAAATCCGATCTTTTCAAAATTTAATTTTGGTAGGCTTTTGACATGATTTTTCTAATGAGTTTTGAAAGTAAATTTATGCTAGCATGACCTAATCTACGATGCCACAACTAACTAGTCTCACTAATCTTGACTTCCATTGTTACAAGATATTGACCATTCTTCATATGTAGACAATCTAAATCCACCATATAGATATTGTCATATCTATGTCTAAGGAACATGAAGTCATTATCATTTGGACTAGATACTATACATACTGAAGACTTAAAAGTTATTTCAAATCTTTTATCATAAAATTGGCTAATACTAAGTAAGTTATGTTTCAATCCATCAACTAATAATACATTTTGAATAGAAGTGGAAGGGATGATACGAATGTTATCAATACCCATGATACATCCCTTTCCATTGTCTCCAAATATAACTACTCTTCCATCTTTAGGTTCAAAAGTGATAAATTGAGATTTATCATCCGTCACGTACCTTGAACAGCCACTATCAATATACCAAAGCATTTTCTTCTTTCAAGCTACAAGACAATCCTACACAAAAAAATCAAGTAGAGAATTTAGGTACCCAAGTCATCTTGGATCCTTTAGTATTAGTGCTCATGGTTCCTTTTGGAACCCAAACAATTTTAATCATTTTTTTATTTAATATTTTGAAATCACATGCATATGATTTATGATCAATTTTAGCATAATAATAACATGAAACATTAAAAATAGGAGTCGATGAAGCTTTAACAAATAGATTTTTAAAATTTTTACTTCTTTTGTGGTTTAAATCCTAATCCAACCTTATTGAATACAGCTCTTTGTTCATTTAATAACATATATAATTTTTTAGAGCTATAAGTAAATTTCTCTATAAATAGTTTAATTTCTTTAGTTCATCATTTAATTTTTTATTTTCACAAGCTAATGAATTAAGTTTTCAAAAAATCTTTTCCTTTTCATGACTTAAACTGAGATTTTGCTTCTTTAGTTTCTTATTTATCAATCTTACTTTATTAAATTCAGTTAAAAGATCTGTAAATGCCTCTTGCAACTCATCAATAGTAAAATCTAAGGAAGTTTCAGTATTTACCTCCTCTTGATGCATCAAGCAAAGTTTGACAACTTCTTGTGCTTCTTCATCAGAGCTAGAGTCCTCACTATCACTCCATTGTGCCATCATTGCCTTCTTCTTGACCTTCTTGCTTGATTTCTTGAGAAGAGGAAAGTCCATTTTGAAATGATCGGATTTTTTGCATTCAAAGTATATGGGAAGTTCCTTGTCTTTCTCTTTCTCTCTATCTTTGCTTGATTCTCCTTTAAATGGCTTTCTCTTAAAATTTTGCTTCTTCCTTTTTATGAATCTTTTGAACTTCTTTGCCATTAGTGCCAAGTCATCTTCTTCCTCTTCTTCATCGGACTCTTTACTATCATCATCTTTGGAGGTTGTAGTCTTGAGAGCTATGATCTTCTTCTTTTGATTTCTTCCTCTATATTTTCTCTCATAGTTAACTCATGAGTCACTAAAGACCCAAGGAGTTCTTCCAATGGTAGCTTGTTGAGATCCTTGACTTCTTGAATTATGATGACCTTTGCTTCCCAAGCCTTCAGAAGTAATCTAAGAATTTTATGAACAAGCTTACTATTAGAATCAGATTTTCTAAGCTTTTCAAACCATTAATAATATCAGTGAATCTAGTAAATATATCGATAATAGATTTATTTGATTCTATTTTAAATAATTCATATCTATAAACAAACATATTAATCTTTGACTCCTTGACTTGGTTGGTACCCTCATGGGTAACCTCCAATCTATCCCAAATCTCCTTAGCAGAAATATAAGTAAAAATTCAATTGAATTCGTTACCATCTAATGCACAATATAGAACATTCATAACTTTTGCATTCAATTCAGTTAATTTCATATCATGCTCATCCCAATCCTCTTCGATCTTAAAACATTATTACCATCTACTTTACTATGGGTGTGTGTAGACTTTTGACTATAGCTTTTCAAAGTTAATAGTCAAGTGTTTGAATGTAAATACATATGTGTACTTTCCAATATGTGTAGTTTGTTCCATTGAACAAAGGTGAACGGTTAGTCGATTGCTCTTCAATAAGAGACGCACTCATTTGGATTGCCATTTGATCTTAACTCTAGATTGTTAAATTAAATATAAGTGAGTACCGGACTCCGATATCGCTTGTTGTCCAGTAGAACAACCCAAGAGGTGGGGGAATGAATTGGATTTTCAAATTTAACCAAATAATATATTGTTATGAAAACTAGTGAAGTATTGATGAGTGCAGAAATAAGATATGCAAAAATATAAGTGCAAGGAGAGTAAGAAAGAAAAACATAATAAAAATACAACCGATATATAGTGATTCAATGCCCCTTGCACCTACGTCCACTCTTCAAGATCCACTTAAAAAAATTATTATAATCTCTCTAAGATTACAGCTAGATAATTTCTAGGCTCACTATCCAAAATCTAATTGGTTTTACATCGGATCACCAATCTCAACCAACAAACAAATCAATCCTTAGCTTATACTCCAATTCTTAGGCTTGGATGTACCTATCCCTTAGCTTCAAAATCTTATTGAAACTAGTTACAATAAGAACAAAAGTAGAAGGACAAATGAAAACAAAAAGCTCCTTTAATGAGCAATAAAGTCGATGAAGCTCTTGACTCTTTTTTTATGGAAGCTTTTGGAGGAATAAGCTTGTCTTCTTGCTGAAGAGAATATCTTGATTTGATATTTCAATAAGTTGGAAATTGAATATACTCTTTTTCAATGCTTTGTAGATTTTTCTCTTGTTTTATGCTTCTCACTTTGATTCTCTTTTCTTGTCACTTCAATCAGTTGTTGGAAGCATTGAAATACTGTTTTGGAGCTTCAAAAGTTATTTCTAGCTATTAGAATCTGAAATATAGCCATTGGGCCAAAACTGCATTGTTTTGAATTTTCTATAAAACTAACCATTTCGATTCGAGTCGACTCGACTGAACCTCGAGTTGACTCAACTGTGCTTTGAATCGACTCGACAAATCAGCAAGTCTTTTATCCAAAAATCAGCTCTCTGTTGGCACCCTACAACTCCAGCAACTCAAGTCGACTCGACTCCTGATCAGCTCACTAAAATGCTTTCTATTTTGAAACTCTACTTTTTGGCTACTGTTCACTTGAGTCGACTTGCGCCCAGCTTGAGCTGACTCGAGGGTGTGCCCGCTGAAATTTTTCATACCAAATTCTTTTGTATGCCATTCCAGCTTAAGTTGACTCAAAATAGCCTTGAATCAACTTGAGGTGCCCTCTACTGAATTCTTGTGATCATTTTTAATTTGAATTCCTCTTCAATTTCAACCTTTGAATATCTTCCTCCAACCTTGTTGGAGATGTGTAACACACTTTGAAAGCATTCAAATTTCTCCTTATTATTTTTAATTACATCATTAAATTTTCTTTTGATACTCTGTAATTTCATCTGAAACATGAACTTAAAGAACTCATTAGTCCAAATATATACTCAAATATTTTGTGATTCATCAAAATCAATCTTTAGGGTCAATAGGATGCCAATGTGCTTGCTCCTTTCATGATGTACTGGATTTTTAGCCAAACTAATTGCATATTTGCTATCAACACCAATTTGTGTAGCTTCAACTTGTGGAAAGTGTATCTTCTTAAGTAAATTTCTTAGCCAAATGGCATGACACATACAAGATGATGCCGCAACATACTCAGCATCACATATAGAGAGAGTAACAATTGGCTATTTTTTGGAAACCCAAGTGAATGCGATATCACCCATATAGAAAATAAATCTAGTGATGCTTTTTCTATCATCAAAGTCTCCTCCTCAATCACTATCCAAAAAATCATAAAGTTGAAAATTGTTAGAAGATGAATATAATAGACCATGAGAGATGGTACCTCAAATATAGCGAAGAATTCTCTTAATGGCTTTCCAATGTGTAGACTTTGGTTCTTCCATGTATCTACTAACCAGTCTAACTCCATAAAGAATGTCTGATCTTGTACAAGTCAAGTATCTCAAACTTCCAACCAAGCTTTTGTAAAGAGTAGCATCTACCACTTTACCTTCATCATATTTAGATAGCTTCACTCCAGAAGCAATGGGGTGCTTATTGACTTGCAATCTTTCATCTTGAATTTCTTTAAAATCTCCTATGCATAAGCTTCTTGTGACACAAAGATGCCTTCTTGATGCAGCCTATAGCATGGCGATCGTTGGGAAAGAAGGATGGAAGATGCACGAAATAATGAAAGATGGAGAAAAGAAGAAGAAACTCTCTTCTCATAAGTTTTAATTCAATAATCTCCAAAAAAAACTGATTACAATGACGGCCAAGGACCTTATTATAATATAAAAGTTCTAAATCAACTAAATGAAGAAATTCAAAAGAAATAAAATATGAAATAAATCAAAAATAAACTCCATGTCAGACTAGGACTCTTGTGCACTCCCATAGGCCTATCAAATGATTGAATTAGATTTTGAAATTTGCAGTGATGGCGAAGTGACTATCCTCATAAAGCTTGAAAAGAACTTTCCAGAATGGTGTCGACTTAAGGATTCTGACATCGGATGATGAAGTTATGGCCGTTCTAGCTTAACGGTATTCAAACCCTTCAAGAATCGATGCTATTAGGATACCTCGAATCAGGATACCTCAGATCAGGTACTATCTTTATGGTTGTTGATCCAAATATCAAGCTAAAGTACACGAGACCGAACTATTTACATCCAATCTAACGTGAGGCCCATCTGGCATGTGATCTTTCTCTGTTATCTCGGTCAGTCAGTTTCTGATCACTATGACGTCTGTGTCATCCTCCCCTAGCTAGAAATAATTCATCCTCAAGTTGGAAATCTCTTTATCTGATGAATCACCTGTATAAAAATTAAATGCTTCATGTTGAACACATCAGAGATTTGAAGATGACTTGATAATTTCAACTGATATGCATTGTCATTGACCTTCTTGAGTATCTCGAAAGGTCCCATTTTGCATTGGCTTAGCTTGTTATATTCTCCCACCGAATATCAATCTTTGGTTAAAATAACCCACACATAGTTGCTGACTTCAAGAGTTACCTTCTTTCTATGCTTGTCTGTAGCCTCTTTGTACTTGGCATTGCTAGCTTCAATCTATTTTTTACTGATTGATGAAGATCTTGAATATCTGAAGCCAAATCTTCAGCCTTTGCACTAGATCATCCTCTGAAACTGATGAGTTAAGTCCAAAACATTGCTCAGGTTCAGTCCATTAGACAATTTGAAATAGGCTGTAGCCTATAGTCCTATTCATTGATTGGTTGAACGCGAACTCAACTTGTGCTAAAGCAAAATCCCACTACTTCGGGCACTCACTAGTAAGACTCCTCGATAAATTTTCAAGCTTCTATTAGCAGACTCGATCTGACCATCTGTTTGAGGATGATAGGTTGAACTAAACTGTAAAGTGGTTCACAAACTCCTCCACAGGCTCCTTTGAAATTGACTCATAAACTTTTGTCTTGGTCAGATATAATAGATTTGGGTACTCCATGGAGATGCACTACTTCTTTGAAGAACAATTGAGCAACATTCGAAGCATCCATGATCTTTCAATAGGCGATCAAGTGAGCCATCTTCGAGAATCTATCTACCACAACCATCACTGAATCGCACCATCTCTGAGTCACAGGTAGACCCAAAATGAAATCCATGCTGATCTCTTCCCATGGTCAATGATATAGGACAAGCAAGCAAGTGTATAATCCTGCATTCGTTGCTGTCTCCTTAGATACTTGGCAGACCCGACAACGATCCTTAAATCTAGTTACATCACGCTTCAATTTTGGCAAATAGAATTTATTTTAAATCAACATGAGGGTCTTGTCTCCATCAAAGTGTCCTTCATTATGAAGCTCTTGTACAATCTTCTCTCAAAAAGAGCAATGGGGAACATAAAGCTGCACACCTCGAAACAAAATCCATCATGCAATTGATAATTAGTTTGAGCATGAGAATGTATCTCGTATAGAATTCAGTCAAAGTCAGGATCGCTTGCATAGTGATCCTTCAGGGTATCAAATTCAATCACCTCCACATGAAGAACTCCTAGCAGCTTGGCTATCTAGCTTAATACATCCACCATCCAATTTTGAGTGCCAGATTTATGCTTCAGAACAAAATGAAACTCTTGCAAGTAGTTTATCCATTTAATATGCCTATGGCTCAGCTTTTCTTATCCATTGATGTACTTCAGGGATTCATGATTAGTGTACAAGATAAACTCCTTCTGGACCAATAATGATGCCACTGCCAAAGTGCGCTGATCACCGCATAAAACTCCATATCATATGTCGAATAATTCAGCTTGGAATTGGATAATTTTTGTGCTATGGAAGCAAACGGGCTGCCCCTCTTGACTTACTCCAATGACTCTAGTAGAGGATGCATCATACTCCACCTCGAAGATCTTAGTAAAATCTGGAAGGACAAGGATATCAGTAGAGGTGATCTTCAATTTAATTCTTCAAAATAGCCTACACCTCGAAAGTCCATTGAAATCACCTTCCTCTCATGCAGTCAGTCATCAGAGACATCACCAAAGAAAACCATGGATGAATCTGTTGTAGAAAGACATCAGGCCATAGAAACATCGGACTTTAGAGATGTTGCATGGCACCGGCAACTTCTGAATGGCTTGGATTTTGGATGGATCAGCTTGCAACCTTCGGAGGAAACGATATAGCCCAGAAAGGTCGAGCTATCTGCCACAAAGCTGCACTCTTGGGATTGGTGAATAACTTCTCTCTCCTCAATGTGCTAAGAAACTCCACGAGATGTTGCAAGTGATCTTCTAAAATAGGACTGTTGATAAGTGTATCATCAAATTAAACCACAACGAATTTATCAATGTATGATTGCAGCACATGATTCATCAGCCTCATGAAGATACTCGGTGCATTGTAAAATTCGAACAGCATCACCAGCCACTCATACAGACCCTACCTTGTCTTGAAGGCTGTCTTCCACTCATCCCTAGGTCTGATGTGTAACTGATGGCAGCCACTTTTCAAGTCAATTCAGCTTGACCCCAGCAAGTTGATCAAGCATGTTATCCAGTCTTGAAATCAAAAATCGATATTTTATGGTGATCCGATTGATGGCTCGGCTGTCCATGCACATATGCCATGAACTGTCCTTCTTTGAAACTAGTAGAGTAGGTACTACATACAGACTCATGCTCAGATGGATGTATCTCTTCTCCAATAGCTCTTGAACCTACCACTGCAACTCCTTATGTTCAGCTGGGCTCATGCGGTATGCTGGCTTGTTTAGTAGACTCACCCTAGGAGCAAGGTCGATGTGGGTTGAATGTCTCATTCTGGTGGCAATCCTAAGGCAAATCTTCAGGGAATGCATCAGCAAATTTTTGAGTATAGGATGTACTAGGGATATGATATCATGCTTAGCTGACTCATCTTTCTCCACCACCTCCAGCAAGTAGCCGGCCTCCATTGTCTCTTTTAAACATGTGTGCTTTGTCAGAAGGTTGATGCTGGTCTCTGCCTTTGGTTTGCATAAGTCTTCTTCTTTCATTGGCACTAGGATGATCTTTTGATTAACCTTCCAAAACGTGTAGGTGTTCCATCAGCCATCATGGGTAACACAATGATCATACTGCCACGATCTTCTAAGGAGTGGATGACACACATCCATAGCTACTAATCACACCATACATTGTCGAAGTACTTCCACCTGATGGAAAAGGATACAAGGCAGCGACTATCGACAACAACTTCGCTTCCTTTTTGAACCATGACATCTTGTATGGCCAAGGGCGTTCTTTTATCGACAGATTCAACTTCTTGATGGCCTTCTGGGAGATGATATTTTCATAGCTACTGCCATTAATGATTACCTTACAAACTTTCTTTGCAATGGTACAACAAGTATGGAAAATATTTGTTCGCCTCCAATCTTCTTTCTCTTCTTTTCTCAGAGCCAGCATACTCTTTCGAACATGAGACCTTCTCCACTATCTCTAAAAAGCATAGAGTCATCCTTTTCATCTCCCATTGTGTCATATTCAGGCTCTTGTTCTTCATTAGCCAGTTCTTCTTCAATTAACAATTATTTCCCAAGATGTCCTACAGATTTTGGGCACTCATTTCGGGTATGCCTGATCTCACCACAATTGTAACATCTGTTGAAAATTATGTTCCAAAGTCAATCGTTTGCCTATTGACGGTTGAGCTAATTGATGTAATTGTATCTGAATTAATCATTAATAAAATATTATTTGGTAGTTTTTCATCATAAGCTTATACATCTTCTATATCAAACTCCTGTGTTATGATGAAAGTTCTTAGGATGATTTTAAATCGATAAAAAGAATTTATCATTTAGTTCTTAAATGACTTCGCGACCAAATGATATGCTATTACTAGGACAATAGCTATATTAAGTGTAGGTCATTGTGTGCCATATGAGTTGATTGTCTTCTTAATCAAGGAGTGTGGAGATACTGATATGACATACAGGTAAATATAAAATATATTTTACTGAACGTGACTAATTTCAGAGCACTCTACTATCAAGAGTTACTCCAAAGAGATATGGGTATAAATATCCCTTTGACCTGAGATCATCATGGTGACTTATAAGCAACTCACTATGCTTTGGTGCCAGACTACCTGAATTTTAATTCAGGATTGGAAGATTTTTGAACATAGTCAAGTATTTGTGAAGTCGGTACGTGAGTTAAGATGGGATTGATCACTTCAAGAGATTAAAGAGAATGCTTTATGTTTCAATTTAGTTAGACCTTGGCCAGGATAATCCTTGTGAGGAGTCATAAGATTTATTAGATTGAGACACATATTAGATGTACTATTGAGAGTTGATAGTTAAAACTCTAAGATATCCTAAGCATCAAGGGTCGAGATGAATTATACGGTAATCATATGCCAGTAGGTTCTAATATTTGCATTGCATACATTCAGTCTTCCAAACATTAGGTACCATTACTAGATGGTTACTCTGATTGGTATAAAAATCTACATCTATGCTACCAGCTTAGATTCGACCCTATGGGGTCACATACATTAGAAATTTTTCTTCAATCAATTGACAGATCGATGATTGAGAACCGTTTGAGGATAAAATCATCAATACGATTGATGATTAATCCTGTGCAATAGTTGCAATAACATTATTTGCTAAATGTTAGTAAAATTTAGGAGGATTGGTCAGTGATTAGATCATTGATTAACTCAATTTGATTGAACATTAAAGTTTGGATCATGTCTAATTAAATTTGATTTGATTAGATCAAACTCGATTAGGTAATGAGATGACCTAATTGCTAAGAGAGAATTAATCCTGATTTGATCAAAACTATGGCTCAGTTAATTTTTTGATTTGATCAAGATTAATTAAGGATATGGAGGCCTAATTAGATTAGGCTCGACTCTCCAATTGGGTCTAATCAAATCTTGTTTGGGTTAGGACAAAAATTGGATTGAATTCAAATAGGTTTGAATTTTGAATTTCTCCCTTACACTTTATCTATTCCCCACGCCATTTCTATCACTGATGAAAATGTTTCTCATGTAAAATTCCATGCCTAAACTTCTTTTTTTGTCACCCTACCTGATGTGGATTTGGTTGGTTAATGTTTAAATTCAAATGGGATTTGAATTCAAACCCTAACAAATCGATCTCCACTTATCCACTTCATCGCCCACTCTCTTTTCTCTCTTATTTTGTGCAACAAAATGAGAAGAATGACTAGCCAAAAATCCATGAGAAAACTTATTTCTCATCATGGAAAAGGTTGAGGAGTGGATGGGTTCAAATATGATAGAGTTTGAATTCAAATGATTTTGTATTCGAACTCAATTTTATCCCTATCCAACCTCTTCACCTTGTGTTTGACAACCATAAAAGTCATGATTTTTTGTGCACCAACAATGCTCTACTTTTCACTGTGTGAGAGGGCTGAGAAAGAGAGGAGCCGAACCTCTCTTTGGGGCATGAGGATCTGGGGTGGGTGCTATCATTTTGGCATGAGTATTGGAGGAGATCCAACTCTTTTTTAGGTGAGAGACCTAAAATTGCTCTAGGGTTTTCGGTGAGAAAAAATACTAGACAGGAGAGTTCTCTTCTAATTTTCCTCTACCATCCAACATCTATTCCGATCCATCTTCAACATCGAAAGGATCCAGGGTGATCGACGAAGAGGATCAAATCAGATCTACCATTAAAAGCTATATACGCGAGCTAGCACTCCCACGGAAGGTTGATCGATTCGAGGGCTTCATGTGGATGATCCGTAGAGGTCAGATATCTTGTGCGACTACAGGCGACTAGTAGAGCCTCTGATCCATGAATTTCAATGGCGGTGTTCATCTATCTGCGCTCAGGTATAGGGTTAGGAATCCTAATAGTTGTAGATATGATCTACTCCTAGTGCTGAATTTTTCATATGCTTGTTGATTTTAAATTCAAATTTTTTATGCATTGTATATCATGTCATAGATTCTTTTATAGGTATTTTAAGATCTAATCTTATGCATGTATTTATAGTTTAAAGGTTTAATCTAGCTTATTCTACTGCCAAATTTTTGAAATGCATGCACAAATTTCTATATTTTTAAAATCAGTTGTATCAATACTAGATTCTTTATGACATATATATCTGTACATATAGTTTAAAATTTAATTTTAAATTAAAGCATGTGATGTTTATTTTGATGTTTATTATTTGATTTTGATGTGATCAAAATATAATAATCAGATCTAAAATAATTTAGATTAGATCTAAATTAATTTGGTTAGATGATCTGAGTAATGTAGTAGTTAGATTGGATAGATTGTTATGGCCATCCGATCATAGAAAAAAGTAAGATTTCATGACCATCTCTTTCTATTCGATAGGATTCTCTTATAATGTGCAAAGGTATCCTTTACCCATGAAGATGAATGGCAAAATATGTGACATCTAATCTTATGATTAAAATAATTTTAATCATTGATGTGTAAAATAACTCTAAAAATTAAGTAATCTATTGCTATTCTGCCGAACTGAGCCGACTTAGTCTTGTTTGAATCGACTCAATTCGAAAGTTTATCGACTTAGTCCTTGTGTGGGTCGACCCAGTGCCCTAGTGGGTCAGCTTAGTTCTTGCTGAGTCAACCCACTTTGGTAAGTCGACTCAATCTAGGGATGAGCAAACTCAATCATTCAGAAATATTATTTTGTGTACAAATTTACTTATAAAAATATTTTATAAAATTTGAAACTATTTTCAAATATCGAATCTTAACCCATTTCAGCCTCAAACTTAATTAAGAATTAAGATGAACCTATTAGATCTAGAATTATGAATTAAAGATCTAATATCATTCACATAACACATGGAGTGATGGGTTATGGGTTAGCTGGATCAGATTCTCTAAATTATGTTAGATCTTAGGATTAGAATCAAATAACTAAATAGACTAAATAGAGAAATTGATTAAGTCTAATCAAAAATTGAATTAAATTAAATTAGAATCTTTCTTGAACCAATATAATAGTTATAGTTGGTTGAGTCCATGTCTTTGATTAGATCCAAATAAACTTTGATCTCTAACTCAACGGTCGAAACCAAATCTATAAGTTGATCGAGTTGAAATTGATTAACCAGTTGGTGTCTCAAATAAGTTTAGCAGTCTTGATCAATGGTCATTGATTGGGAGCTATTCACATAGATTGAGTCTATGACGAGTTAATGGTATATCCTTCCTACCGATCTCACTTACTTGGCCAACATAGTGAATCATATTTTGATCAGATTATTTAATGATTAGGGTTGACCCATGCTTACTAGAAAATCAGTTTGACTAATTTAGGTACCTCTAGTTCGGCTCGTCTTAGTCTTCATCATGATTTGATGAAGTCAGTGAGAGGATTGATGACTTGTCAGTTGGACTGGCTTGTTTCTAGTTCACCATGATCTGACTTGGTGAAGTCAATGAGAGAATTATGATTAGCTGGTCTGTATCTTTAATTCTATTAAATTATGTTAATCATTTTTTTTAAATTATTAGGTCTATAAAATGAGCTGGTTATGGAGATAACTAGATCATAGCCTCCCATTAAGGTAATAGTAATGGATCTATTATTTTAGATTGATATTGCAGGCACCTTACGTTTGGTG
>KE506590.1:182975-193507 GCA_000441515.1 Elaeis oleifera | reverse complement strand
ATTTTTTTTGTTGTAGTTATGGTCTTAAACTTGTCACTCCGATACTGTTGGACAGTGAGAAATTGACAGGACCCAACTTCGATAACTGATATCAAAATTAAAAATAGTCCTGGAGCACAAGCGGATCTTGTACGTCCTTAAAGATCCGGTACCTAAGGAGCCTACTCCTAATACTCATGGTGTGGTTCGAGACACTTACTTAAAGTGGCTCAATAACTGCACCACGGTGCGTTGCATAATGCAGGCTGCCATAAATGATGAGCTCAACTGAAAATTTGAGGAAGCTCAGCCAAAAGACATGCTCAAGATGTTGAACGAATCTTTTGGTACTCCTGACGATGTTGATCGGCATAAGACTAGTTATGCCGTTTTCAATGCTCGAATAAGGGAGGGAGCATCGATCACCGATCATGTATTATACATGATCGAACAGATCGAGCATTTGACTAAACTCGACTTTCTCCTACACGAATAGCTTGGGAAGGATGTGATCCTGAATTTTTTACTCAAATTCTACCTATCATTTCTCAGTCATTTTCGAATGATGAAGCCTGTAGTGAACTACCACGATCTGTTGGGTTGCTGCAGACTTTTGAGAAGGATCACCAGCTCCACAAGGAGACGATAAATGTATTGGAAGGATCTTCTTCAGGTGGACATTGTCCCTTTAAGAAAGGGAAGAAAAAGAAGAATAAAAATGTGCAAAATGCTAGAAGTCAGACCTAGAAGTCCAAGTTCAAGGCTGACCAAAGTCAGGCAGAGTGCTTCTATTGTAAGAAGCAGGGTCATTGGAAGAAAAACTATCTTCAATACATAGCTTCCCTTGACCCGAACAGATCGAAGAGAAAGAAGCAATCGATTGCTAGACAAGATAATTATATGATAACATCTTGCAACTTCTCAATTTTTGATACAATGACCTAGGTATTGGATACTAATAGTCCTATTAGCATTTGCAATTCATTGCAGAAACTTCAAATCAATAGGAGATTTAGAGACGGTGAGAGATTTTTGAACATTGGAGATAGAAAATCAGTTCTAGTTCTAGCTTTAAGAATTATCAAGCTTGTATTTGATTCTCATTCTATTGTTCTTAGTGATTGTCATTTCTGTCCTAATTTCTTATTCAACATAATTTTTATAGGAACTTTTGGCCAAAGCAAATTATGAGATTCCAATAAAGAAAACTTTGGTGATATCATTTTGAATAATGTTACTATGATGCACGGATTGTTGAATAATGATATTTATGTTGTATCATGATCTAATGTCATGTACACGTCTAATAAATACTCTAGAATAGTTGATATCTCAGATGCCTACCTTTGACATTGTAGGCTAGGTCATATTAATAAGAATAGGATGAATAGGTTAGCTCAAGAAGAAATTCTTGATAACAATGATTATGAATCATTGCCAACTCGTGAGAAAGATGACCAAGTCACCTTTTACTAAAAAGATGAATGAGCCAGTGATGTTCTAAGTCTTGTATATACTGATGTATGTGTTGAGATTTGAAGCTTCAAGATTCGATCTATATTGAGCTTACAGTGAGGTCCAAGATGACAAACGGAGTCCAACGAGCCTAAGAATAGCCCAAACGGAGTCCAGACGATGAAGATACGCACCAAAGAAGCTCGAAGTAGGTGGCATGGTGCACGAGGCGGTGGGCCGATGGAGACCGACGGCAATGCAGCCGAGCCCTGCAGACATATGCATATGCACAACACGTGCGGGCTGACCGAGCATGCACACGAGCGCCCAGGCCCAGCGCCCTGCATAGTCCACCATGGATCGCAGGGTGCTGGGCGGTCTATGGAGGCCACATGGACCGATCACGCAGTCCACGCACGATCCATAGGTATTTTTATGTGATCTGACGGCTTTGGATCGAGCTGTTTGTGATCGAATGGCTAAGGATGACTTCAAAAATGATCAAGCATGATCAAAGGCTATAGTGTGCTATCGGACGGCTTTGGTGTGAGCCGATCACGATCGGACGGCCACGGATGGTTCTAGGGTTGATTGGGACTCAATATTTCTAGTGTAATAGTATTTTAAGATTCTGGAGCCTATATGACTCCGATTGATGAGCTGTTTGTTGCATTGGATAGCTGGTGATATCTTGAAGGTGCAAAAAAACTTCAAGAGAGATTTTAAAGAATTTTAGTAAGGATTTTGGGGCTTCTTATTGAGAGACTCTTATATAAGGGTTGAGTGGTGAGTTCCTCTTATATTGGTTGTGTTTTATTGTCTCATAGTGAAACTTGCACGCCCCGTGGAGGTAGGCTTGAGGCTGATCTACGTATTTATATTGTGTGTCTTATTTTATTTCTTCTTTCTTCCTACTACACCGTGTGGTATCGGATCCTGCACAATAATTGGTATCAGAGTAAGGTGGTACCAGAGCATAGGTTACGGCAATGGTGATCAAGATAGAAGATGGAGAAGACAAGCACAATCAAGATGAAGATCAACAGATTTAATGGAAAGAGTAATTTCTTCTTGTAACAGACAAGGGTGAAGGATGTGCTCACCAGCAAGGGTTGATAGATGCTCTTTTATGCGAGGAGAAGCCAACTACCATGGAGGTGCAGGATTGGAGGTGGCTCTAGATGCAGATGGTGAGTATGATCTGCTTGTACCTAACAGATGAGGTGATGATCCATGTACTTGGCAAGACTTCCCGATGATACTATGGTCGAAACTCGAAGAGTTGTACATAGTGAAGTCTCTCACCAACATCCTCTTCCTCTAGATGCAGTTCTACCAGCTGTGGATGACTGAAGGACAGAGTGTGCAAGAGTATCTCAACCACTTTCAGAAGATCTTCACCAACCTCCTCAGTGTTGGTGAGAAAGTTGAGGAGAAGACCAGGGCACTGGTCTTACTAGCGTCGCTTCCCTTCATATGAGTCCTTCGTGACTGCTCTTCTAGTGGGGAAGAGCACCATCAAGATGGACGAGGTCACCACGGTGATTCTCCAGAATGAGATCTCAGGAGGGAGAATCAAGTTTCAAGCTCAGGTGGCGACAGCTCAGCTTTGATGGTTTCTAAAGGAGTAGGAGGTAGCAGATAGAACGACAGGAGATCACGATGAGAGCGGTCCAAGTCCAAGATGAGAGACTTGAGCAAGACCACATGTTATCGATCTGATGAGTTGGGGCATCTAGCTAGAGATTGTCCTCAACTCAAGAATCGGATGAGGGCTACTATAGCGACGGCCAGTAGCGAGTCAGAGGATGATGTCCTAGAGATATCTGATGAGGTATCTACTTCTTTCCAACAGTGAATTTTAGATTCTGCATGCACCTATCATGTATATTGTAGAGAGGAGCAGTTTGACTCCTTGGAGAGTAATGAGGGCACTATTATTTGCTGGATGGATCGAGCTGTACGATCAGAGGCATCAGGATGATTAGCTGGAGGACACATGATGGTGCAGTGAGGAGATTGGGAGAGGTCCAATACATACATGATTTTAGGTGAAATCCTATCTCACTGAGCAGACTGAATTCAAGAGGCTACAGAACAGTAACTGATGGAGGAATCCTGAAGATGTTGTGCAACGATAGGATTATTCTAGAGAAAAAGAAGAAGAGAGAGGATATTACTACCTGACGGGTAGCCCAGTACGAGATGAAGCTTCAGGAGCCAAGAGGAGCTCAGAGTGAGGTGGAGCGCCAGGTAGAGATGGATCGAGCACTAGATGAAAGACTCAGGAGGATGAGAGGTGACATCATAGAGTGAAATTTTTATTACTGCAAGAGACTTTTTCGAGCAGGTCTTTGGTCAGACTAAACACAGTCCATGATAGAGGTGGGATCGAAAGGCCTAGCTCGACTCCCATATTTGTCCATCAATGAGATAGCAGGCATACCCCAAGGCATGGGGATGAGACGGATCACAGGCTCTCAGAGATAAGTGGAGATCGAATATCGAGTCGAGGTGGAGATTGTTCAGATTTGATACCTCGAGATTCGATCTATATTGAGCTCATAGAGAGGTCTAGGATGACAAACGGAGTCCAATGAACCCAAGAATAGTACAAACAAAGTTCAGATGATGAAGATATGCATAAAAGAAGCTCAAAGTAGGTGGCACGACACATGAGATGGTGGAGGCTGACGGTGGGCCGATGGAGGCCAGCAACGGTGCAGTCGGGCCCGACAGATGCGCGTGCGCGTAGGCGCACATGGTCCAGCATGGGCGCACGCATGGGTCAGCCTAGCGTGCATGTGGGCGTCCAGGCCCAGCACCGTGCATGGTCCACCATGGACCGCAGGGTGCTGGGCGATCCATGGAGGCCGCATGGATCGATCACGCGGTCCACGGGTATTTTGCATGATCCGATGGCTTTGGAGTGAATCGTTTGTGATCGGATGGTTGAGGATGACTTCAGGTGTGATCATACATTATCAGAGGCTGTAGTGCACGATTGGACGGCTCTGATGCGAGACAATCATGATCAGATGGCCACGGATAGTTCTAAGGTTGATTGAGACTCAGTATTCCTAGTATAACAGTATTTTGATATTCTAGAGCCTATATGGCTCCGATTGATGAGCTATTTATTGCATTGGATAGCTGATGATATCTTGAAGGTACAAAAAGACTTCAAAAGAGGTTTTAAAGAGCTTTTGTGAGGATTTTGGAATATTTTATTGAGAAACTCTTGTACAAAGTTTGAGTGGTGAGTTCCTCTTGTATTGGTTGTGTTTTATTCTTTCATAGTGAAGCTTGCATGCCTCGTGGAGGTAGGTTTGAGGTCGATCTATGTATTTATATTATATTTTTATTTTATTTTTCTTTCTTCATACTGCATCGTATGGTATCGGATCCTGCACAACAGTATGTAGACCCATAAGCACTAGTGCCGGAGGAGGGTACCACTATTTCATTACATTCACAGATGATCTTCTAGGTATGAGTACGTCTATATGATGAAACACAAGTCTGAATCGTTTAAAATATTCAAATGATTTCGTAATGAGGTAGAAAAACAAACTGAAAAAAAATATTAAAACTCTTTGATCAGATCAAAAAGGTGAATACCTTTCAGATGAATTTCTGACATATCTTGAGAAGAATGAGATTCTCTTTCAGTGGATACCTCCTGAAACACTACAACACAATGGTGTGTCAGAAAGAAAAAATCAAACCCTGTTGGACATGGTTCGATCCATGATGGGCTTTTCTAGTCTACCGATCTTCTTTTAAGGATATGCACTCGAGTCAGCTTGTTATGTGCTTAACAAAATTTCTTATATATCTGTGAGTAAAACATCACATGAGATGTAGACAGGACGTAAGCCAGTGCTCTCTCACCTCAGAATTTGAAGGTGTCTAGCTTATGTCAAATGTTTGAAAATAGACAAACTTGGAGTCAGATCTGATAAATATATTTTTATAAGGTATCTCAAGAAACTAAGAGATATTTTTCTATCTTGCTGATGAACAAAAGGTGTTTGTCAACCTTAGGGCAGTCTTTTGAAAAAAAATTCCTTGGAGAAAGAATTAATGCCTCTAAGGTTGAACTTAAGAAAGTTCAACAGGTAAAACTGACACAATCTAGTGAACCCACAAAATCGGATTTGATGATGTCAAATCCGAAATCTATTGTAGAGGTACCATTAAGGAGATATGATAGAATATCGCGTCAACCGAACAGATACTATGGTTCTTGATCTGAGACGGAGATCCTATTGAACTCGATGAGAATAATAAAGACCCGATCACCTATATGGTTGCAATGCAGAGGTCCTACACTGATAAATGGATTGAAGCCATGAAGTCCAAAATGGAGTTCATGAAGGTCAATGATGTGCGGACATTAGTTAACCCACCTGAAGGGGTTAAACCCATAGGATGTAAATAGGTCTTCAAAAGGAAGAGGGGATAGATGGGAAGGTGGAGATCTATAAAGTCCATTTGGTTGCCAAAGATTATCATCAGTGTTATGGTATTGACTATGACGAGATATTTTTTCTATGGCAATGCTCAAATCCATTTAGATTATGCTTGCGATAGTAGCACATACGGACTATGAAATCTGATAAATAGATATGAAAATAATTTTCTAAATAGAGAGCTAGAAAAAAGGTATATATGATACAGCCTGAAGGTTTACATTCACAAATGAGTCCAAAGTGTGCAAGCTTCAGAGATCCATCTATGGATTAAAGCAGATATCTAGGAGTTGGAACATGCATTTTGATAAGGTTATCAGAACGTATGGCTTCGCTAGGAATAGAAAAGAACCCTGCATTTACAAATGGGTAAATAACTCTGTGATTGTATTTCTTGTTCTGTATATGGATGACATTCTTTTAATCGAGAATGACGTCCTGCATTACAAGGAATAAAGGTTGGTTATCATCTTAGTTCTCTATGAAGGACCTTAGAGAAGCATCTTATATCCTTGAGATGAAGATCTATACAGATAGATCGAAAAGGTTGCTTGGATTGTCCTAGTCCATGTACATAGACACCATACTGAAGTGGCTCAGCATGAAGAATTTCAAGAAAGACTATCTTTCGATAGGTCATGAAATTTTCTGTCGAAGAGAAATTGTCCAACAACTCCTCAAGAGAGAGAGCATATGAGTAGAATTTCATATGCTTTGACTGTGGGTTCTATAATGTACGTCATGATATGTACAAGATCAGACATGGCATACTCACTAGGGGTAGTGAGTAGATACCAGTCTGATCCAGGACAGAACCATTGAAAGGTCATAAAGATCATCCTTAAGTATTTGAGAAATATTAAAGACCAGTGGCTTGTTTATGGTGAAACTGACTTGAAACTAGTGGAGTTCACCAACTCCAGCTTTCAGTCAGACCATGATGATAGCAAGAGTATGACAGAATATATTTTTATTCTGAACGATGGAGCAATTTGCTGAAAAAATTTCAAACAGCACACCGTGGCTGACTTTGTTTGCGAGGTGGAGTATATCGCAGCATCCGATGCTGCAAAGAAGCTGTGTGGCTACGAAAGTTCATCGGTGAGCTCGGAGTGGCACTCTCTATTGATGGTCCTATCCTGTTATACTGCAACAACATTGGAGCTATTGCTCAAGCCAAGGAGCTGAAGTCCCATCAGCGCACCAAGCACATTCTGTGCCGCTACTACCTTATCTTGAAGATCATGGATCGAGGTAACATCGACCTTCAAAAGAGCAATGAAAAGAAGAATCTGACCAACCCATTTACTAAAACTCTCAAAATCAAAGAGTTCGATGATCACAAGTCAAAGATGGATATACGATACTATACCGATTGGCTTTAGTCTAAGTGGAAGTTGTTGAAAATTATGTCCCAAAGTCAATCATCAGTCTATTGATGATTGTGTTCATATTTATAAATTACATATAAATTTTATTAATAAAATTATTAACTTTTTTGTCATATTTTATCTATCTTATTTGAACTCATGTGTTGTGATGAAGTACTTATAACTATATTTAACTGATAAAGAAGAATTTATCGTTTAGTCCTTAAAATATATTTGCGATCAAATGATATGCTATTAATAGGACGATAGCGATATTGAGTATAAGTCATTTATGCCATATGAATTGGTTGTCCTCTTAACCAAAGAGTGTGGAGACACTGATATGGCATGCATGTGGAATGTAAGAATACATTCGTACCAAATGTGATCAATTACCGAGCACTTTACTGTTAAGAGTAGCTCACGAAGGGTATGGGTATAAGTATCCTTCCGACCTGAGATCACCACGGTGGCTTATAAGCAACTCACTGTACTTTGATATCGGATCATCTAAATTTTAATTCAATGATGAAAGATTTTTAGGTGCAGTCAAGTACTTATCAAGTCAGTGCGTGAGTCAAGATGGAATTGACCCCTCTGAATAAGTAGGAGATCATGTATCAGTGTATTTAATTTAGTAAAATCTTAATCAGGATAATCCATGTGATGGATTTGAAAGGTTGAAATATAATGTGGTTGACTATTTTAGGATTAACAGTTAAATCCTAGGTCACATTGAGCATTAGGGTCAAAGAGATGAATTATACGATAACCATACGCCAGTAAGTTCTAGAATGTTGGTTTGCAATCTTTCGACCTATCTGGACGTCGGATTTTATTGCTAGATGGTTACATCGATTAGTATAGAAATTTATTACTATGTTATTGGCTTAGGCTTGAACCTATGGGGTCACACACATTAGAAGATCTAGTCTGATCTGATGGCTGAAGAGTCTCACTGGATTGGGACTCTAGTGAAGAGCCCCACTGGATTAAAACTCTGGAGGAGAGCCCCACTAGATTAGGACTCTATTATCAATGGAGAATTTTTAATAATTAGATTGCTAATTAACTCAATTTGATGGAGCAAAGAGGTTCGGATCAAGTCTAATTGAATTGGATTCAGTTTGACTTAAATTGGGTTTGATTTGATCAAACCTAATTGTAAGAAAACTTGTTCCTAATTTGATCAGGACTTGGATTCAATTAATTCCTCATTGGATTAGGAATTTATTGAGATGATTGTGTTTCTAATTAGATTAGGTTCTTTCCTCTCATTGGGTTCAAACCAAATCTAATTTGATTTAAAATCAAAATAGAAACGAAGAGTCCCAGCCAACTGAGACTCTCTCCCTTACGCAAGCCCAAGGTCCCACGCCATCTTCTTTAATGCAAAAATAGATTTTGTGTGAGAACTTTGGGCATAAGAAAGGAGGGCACAGAGAGAGGTGGGTGGCAATCATGATAAGTCATGGTCTTCCTAATTTTAACTCTATCCGAATCAAAGATAAGGAGATAAAAAGGAAGAGATCGATTTTGTTGGAAAGTTGGGTGGTGCCAAATGATTTTTCCCTTGTGCGTTGAGGTATTAGTTGGTGTGAGAAAGATCTGATTTCTTTCTCACACCATCACACAAATTGACAAAAATTAGGATGCCCTATATGGTGGTTGGCGTGTGTTGCCCAGATATGGAGCTCAAGAGGAGGGTGAATTGAGTCTTTTTAAAAATAAATTTTTAGTAGAGAGGATTGATTTTCAATAAAAATAAATTCCAACATAAATGATAAGATTACAAGTATAAGGCACAAAGAACAAGTAAAGAGAGGCAAGCACAACAAACATAAAGAATTTATAGTGGTTCGGTGCCAACCTTGCACCTACATCCACTCTCCAAGTCTTTACTTGAGAATTCAATCTACTAAACAGGTTTCAAGGATTATACCACGTCGGACACCTCTGACCCTTGCTATCCAAGTAAGAACACTTATTTTTTGGATACAAACAAATCCTCAACAATTTGATTCAGGATTCGGATCAACCTAACCGAGTTTTGGAATCTCCCAAAACTCAAAAATCTAAAAATAATATGAGAAAGATAGGATACAAAAAATTCAGCACACTATCCCCTTAAATAAACACAATAAACGTAATAGAAATACAATACTTAAGGAGAAGAAGCTTTTGCTGAACACCCTCAATGAATTTCACACTTGATTGCTGCTGGAGAGTGGTTGGTAAAGTGATTAAATGCTTCTATTTCTCTCTTTAGGGCTGATAGAGCTTTTCTCTGATTTGAACTTGAGTGCTTGCTTGATCTTTTGATTCCACTTCAAGAGAATATTTATAGTCACCATTTACCCTTGAGAATATCTTAGAGTTGGTTTAGAGCCATTGGAGAGTGTTTAATGCACATGAAATGCACCAAAATAGGCTGAAACTAGCCGTTATGAACTCGCCAGAATGGGTCGTCCCACTGTGACTGGAAAGTCTCATGAGCTGCCTCATTTGGCCAGACAGAAAGTTCAGCTTTCTATTTTAGTCTTAAGGTCTCAGGGGTCATCTCAGGTGGGTTGTCCCACTGCATGGGTCATCCCAAGTGGATCATCCCACTGCGTGCCATGAGCCAAAATGAAGCATGCCGGCTACTCAATGAAAAGGGATGACCTAGATGGGTCGCTCCATTTTATGCCAACCCAATTTTTTATACATTTAAGGTTCAAAACTTATCAGAACACTTTCAAATGCTCTCAAATGGCTTCAAATCAATTGGACACTCTCAGAAGGCTTCGAAAAGTTCTCCAACTTACAGAAACTTGAACTTTGGTCCACTTGATGAAGCTTTTCAAACTTAATTTTTTGTACTACCTAAAACATCACAAGAATATTCTCCAAAGATAAGAAACATATTAGTAGTCCCCTCAAATGGTTTGCGATCATCAAAATCAATTTTTGGAGCAACAATCTCCCCCTTTTTGATGATGACAAAATATTTGAGTGTTCATAAAATAATTTCATAAAGCTCAAAGAATTTGAGTTTGTGAAGCACTTGTAGGAACATATCAAAGATTAAGCATAGAAAATCATGAGATACATATTTGCAGTAATTTTAATGTTTCAATTTATTTTACTGAAACTCATTTGTGAAGATATCAGAGTTTTTCTAAAGATTATTCTTAATCAATTAAAATTCTCTCCTTTTTTGTATGAAACAGATAAAAATAATCATTTTGACCATTTTGAAAAAGATCTCCCC